>PGTU02017073.1:0-10002 GCA_002896215.2 Cicer echinospermum | reverse complement strand
AAATATTAATAGTGGATAAAAACCGGATAAAAACCAAATCCAAATATAAAACAAAAGTGGTTATCCAACCGTTTATAAATAAACCGGATTATAACCAAATGATTTTAACCGGATATTTAAAATGGATTTGGATCCGGTTTTGGATTTGGACCACATAACCGGATTTTTTGCACAGCCCTAGATAACATCTACAAATTCATATACAAAATATCATTGTAGGACAAATTTAGTGATAAAATATTGCATTTAACATTGTCAAAATTTAATTTATTCGACAGTAGTGTGTTGAGTTGTGGCAAGCAATCAGGGTGCCTCGTGGAAATCAAGTCCCTAAGTCATTCAACAATTAATTATTCGGATACCTATTACTCTATTAGGGTCTGACATATAGTGTTAATTAATTACATAAACCATCTTTTAAATAATATAATAGATATTACATCCGTAAATAAAACACTAAAAAATTAATATTATTTTTTAAGATGATTTTCTATAGAAAAAATTATTCATTAGTTCATTAGATTTTATTTTGCATATTTGTTTAAATTTGTTTTATATAAATATTATATAAAGATTTTTCAAACTAAAATGTAGTTTGATGAGTATATACTATTTGTAAGAATAGCGATATTCAAAACAAAGTTACTAAATGAATTAAAAAAGTAGAATATACCTAAATAAATAGCAAAAACATGAGTCTACATAAATAATTATTATATAGACCAAAAACCACAAGTTGTATTACTCAACCGCCACTACTGATCAAGTAACAAGTTGTTGAAGAAAATTGTAGAATTTACATTTGCACCTATATGGGAGATATCAGATATGTGAGGAAGAGAGCTAAAAAATAATCTAAAAGAATTTTTTTGGTATTTTTTAACTATACTAGAAAACGGTCTCATATATCGAATTAAAGTCCTTCCTATCATGCTTTGATTCATATTTTATCAAGTCCCATTCAATTTTAAAGACCTAAATTTAATGCCTCCTCATCCCACAGTATAAGCTATTTTAATACAATTATTGTCTTATTTATATGTTGGTTTACAATATCAATAAAATATTATTTTTCTATTATACCCGTAACTATTCTCTATTTTTCTAATTCATGTAAATTAATTTCATCCTTAACTGAATATTTAGTCTGTGTTATTTGTTAGAGTAATTTGTATGGGAAGGAATAATTAAACGGGGCTAAAATAAGTGTTTTATTTCATCTATTATTTTAATAAATCAAAGTATTTAAGTCAATTATGTTATAAGTCAAACAACAAAAAGAGTAACTACTCTAATTGAATATTATGTGAAACTACAAAATAAAGTTCATATTACACATAGAGTGTAAATAGATCACACTGAACATAAATCGTAGAATATTAGAATATCTAAAGATTATATTAATATTAAAATATAAATTAAATTAATTGAATATTTAAAATTTTATTCTATTAAAAATAGAACATCAATTACCCCTTGAGTAGTGTAGACTTTTTAAAAATAATATTGAAGCGTACATTTAAATAGAATTTTAAACTTTAAAAAAACCAGAGTCAAATTTTCGAATTCAATATTTTCGAATTTGCTCAGGCCTATGGTTTACAAATCGTGATATTTCCAACCCTAATAAAAAAAGAAATGGGAACTTAACTTTGATGTGCAGTTCAAATTAAAGAAAATACAATATGCAATTCTTTAAATGATTTAATTGTATTAAATCAACTTTTTAATTTTTTTTAACTAATAGGTCTTTTAAATATTATAAAATATATACACTATTCTTTTTTAACTTTCCGTTTAACTTTGTTTAAACAAAACCTATGTGGAATTTTTAAATAACTTTTTATTAAAATCTCCAAAGTGATAATTTGTTTATGTCACTTGCTTGTCTTTTTAAGGGTGCAAGTAAACAAAATAAATCCAATGAATCCAAACATGTAAATCAAATCAACCCGAAAATTATCAATTATTTTTTGTTTGGATAAAAAACCAAACCAAAGATTATTAATTTGAATATTGGATTTTAGTTTTAAAAATTAATAAAAATCGAACCGAACTGAACTAAACCAAACCAATACTATTCATATTTTTTTTTTTATATATTTATTTTTTACATAAAATTTAGTCCAATAAATTAACTTTTTTTGTATACAACAATCAGACTCCTCACCTATTAAGTCCAGTTCCAAATCCTAGTTATATCCTCACACAAACACCGTCTCACTTCGTCGCAACAACCTCTTATTCACTCACGCACACTAGTATTGATAGTATTGTATAATCCTCATCCTCCTCCTCCTCAGTTTTCACCTCATCGCCCACAACACACTCATTGAAATTGTGTCGCCCACCTCACCGCCTTTCATCTCGCTTTCTGTTTCACTGTTTGCCACCACAACCCACAATTGTTTCTCTCCTCGCATTTTGTTTTCTCTTACAACTCCTTCATTTTCCCTATCTCAATCGTTTCTCACTGTCATGACCTCCTCTCCATTTCTTTGTCTCGATTTTTTTATCAAATTTATTTCTCTCGCATTGAGGCATACAAAGTTATTATTTTTAATTGTTTTCTTTTCTATTTTGATTATATTTCCTTTTTTTTTAAATAATTGAAATCTGTTCAAGTAGAATAAATTTCATATTATAATTTCGAACTGTTTACTTAATTGTTTTTTATCATATTTTTATCATTTAAATAGATCGTTACTACCTACTGAATTGTTTTTACTTTGCATTGTAATTTGTAATTAATTCTCATTTAGAATCTAGTCAATCTAAATTCTGGTCTAATTTGCACACTAATGACTTTGTTTTGTATTTTAACTTAGATGTTAGTATACTATGTTATTTCAAAATCATTTTAGGGACACGAATTATATAATGATATTGCGTATTTTATTTTAGTTTTTTTAGATTGATTAAATTATGAGTTTGTAGTATGGATGTACAATGGGTAAGGGTACTATAGTACCCTTCTCTTTACCCGTGGTTTAAAAAATATCTTATACATCTTATACATATGTATGATAAATGAGTTTTTTTTTGCTTAAAAAAAAAACTATTATTTCTTTTTAAGAGGCTCAACATTAATGAAAATTACTCTCACCATAACTCTGAAATTCCAATTTTGTCTTAAGTCCTAATTTCACAACTCCTTCACGGCAGACACACACTCTCTCTTTCTCCCGCCACTCTCTCTCGTGATCATACTTATTCGTTCACTATAATGGTTCACACGATTGACTTGTGGATTCCATTTTTGCTTTTGTTTGTGCTTTTTGTGTTTGTTTATTGATTATTGCTTCTTGTTGTGATTTTTTGCTTTAATAAGTAATAGTTTCAAGATATGATGTTGAAAAAGTGTTAATGTTTGATATATTACACTCAACCTTCACAGAACATAGTTCCATATTACTCTAATTGTCGTTTCGTGTAGAAGAAATTGAGAAATGGCATATGCTCATTAGGGTTTTCATGTCTATAGTTCACTTTTTTGTTTTCTTTCCAATTCTTATCTTTAAAATGATGCAACTTTTCAATTGTAACTCCATGATATCTCATATAAATCTACAAGCCCAAAACATTACTGATGCGTTAAAATATTTTAATTTTATTTGAATAACATTGATTGCATGTCTTCTGTATTGTCACTTGCGAAAAATAAGTTGTGTGTTTAAAGTTAATTACATGATATATATTTCATTATTTTTCTCTCAATAATGATTTTTATCTAAAATTGTAAATAATATTAATATTACGTCGAGGAACCTGGTTGACATGTTTTAATAAATTTCATATCCAACAGCCTTATGCATATTTGTAGAGCTATTTCATTAACCACACTATCATAATTATTTCATGTTAATTGATTAAATCAAATGCCATACTGGATTGTGTTTGACAAAGTTGATAACTTTTTGATAATTTATAAATAATTAAAAGAACTAGTTAATTTTGGTGACTTACTTGAAGTAGAATCAGTCAGATTCTAAGGTAGCAAACAAGTAAAAGTATAAATAATTTTGACACATATAATTTATCTTGTCACCACTAACTTGACTATATCCAGTCCTCACATTTCAGAAGACTTTAATTCACTAATTCATTATCTTGATTACAAATGACCCTCCAAGCTAATGTTCCGCAATACAACGTGACACCCTTGACTTTTGATGAAGCTAACCACATTGACCATACAAGTCAAGTCTTCTCCTAACAACCTGACATACCCAGAAGTAGAAAATTGATTTAACAAGGAAGGGGGTTTGAATTATAAATGTCCTATTTAAAATTTCTTGTTAAATCTTAAGATTTAAACTCAAGATTTATCTTGTTTTGTGAAAACAAAAAAACAAAGAATCGTTCTTGGTTTTAACCAGAAAGCGAAAATGTTATTCGATTAGTTAAATCAACAATTCAGTTTATATATTTAACTTGATAATCATCAGACTTAAATTAAATAGAGATAAAGGAATAAATATCACACAATGATATAATCTTGGTTCACGCCAACTCGGACTAGTCAGTCCTCACAATGGTGAGATTTTAACTAAATGCTCATAATGGGAATAATCTTAGTTACACCACTTTTCTAGGTCAACCTTGATCTATACACAACAAGTCATTTCCACCAGAAAGGCTTTTCGAAACAACTCCAGCTTCTCTAGACAAGAGTTACACTTTACCATTTAACCTTAAAAGATTCTACAATATACTTCAACTATACTCAACTCTGTAGTTTGAGTTTTGACACAATTATATAAGATTGTTTTGATAGAATTTGAGATGTTCAACTCTTATTTGAGATTAGATTCTTATACATGATTTAGTACAAGTATAAAAAGGATTGAAATAAACTAAGAATTGTTGTTTCTTGAGGGAGTGAGAATTTCAAGTATGTGAATGTGAATGATTAATGAGAGTTGTTAGCACTTGAACTTCTGTGATTTCCTTGAGCATTGATGATGCAAAAAGAGTTGTTGGTAGTGCTCTTGTCAGTCTTGACTAAAGACCAAATTATATATAAACAAGTACACACTTTTGAAAACTTTTGAGTTCTATTTGAACTTGTCTGGATTTCTTCATTATTAGACAGTTGTGAATCTCTGTTTAATGATGCTTTAACTTTAGATATATCGATTGATGAGATCAATTCAATATAGTGTTTTGATTGCACAAACATGCTGAAGAATGATAATATAAGGCTGAAGAATGATAGTTAGTAAGTTGAGAACATTCATATCATTCTGGATTGATGTCATCATACTAGAGAATGGATGTTTGTTCATTATGGAAATAGTTGTTAATTCATTTCTATCAGAGGAAGATGTTGTGCTGAAGATAAAGTGTAATAAGTTGGATAATGTTTATCAATCTAAAACCTGATGTTATACTGCTCAAGAATGATCATTTGACACTTTTGCTTGAATTATGCATTTGATCCTATGATCCTTTTGAGTGATTCTTTTGCATATGAAGAGTTGTACAGTTTCTGAAAATCCATGTCGCAATTTGCAAGAGCTTACTTGCATTAAAAACTGATTTGATCTGCTTGTTAGTTCTGGAGGCTTAACTTTTGCATTTGTTAATCTTTTGGAGTAGATCTTTCTGTATGATTTTTGTGTACCTACTTCTGGTACAATTATCTTAGTAATTAGGTGAATCGGTTTACCAATGAACATAAAAATTTCTTATAGATTGCTAACCATCAAACTTTATGAGATTAACTTTCTTGCTTTTTATTCTTGAATGTTATTATTGCTTTTGTTGATCTTTCTCTTGAATATGCCCAGAATTATCTTGAGTACATAATTATGTTCCTTTGTAGTAAATACTTGGAAATTTGCAATGTAGTATTGATGTACTTTCATTGCTAAGATCGATTTAACTAAAGTAAGACTTGTTCTTTGCTAAACCGATAATGTTTCTGATTACGTTCGTCAAAACAAGAACGTTCTTCGGATTTTTAAGTTGTGAAAATGAGAACGTTCTCTCATTTTTTCAAACTCAGTTTACTAACCAGAATATATCTTCGTTTTCAGACTGTTTAGTTCCCAGGAATGATTAGAATGTTGTCAATAATGTTATTCGTTATTGACAGTCAAGCTAGAGAATGATCAGTCTGCTTGAACTTGCTTGATTCATCATATTCCCATAGATTTCTACTTTGTATTTTGAATTGATTCTTTGTTGAGAATGAATCCTTTATATTTCCTTGAAGCGTAACTTAAGTAGCATGATTATGAAATCCATGCGAGCAATGATTATAAATCCATGAGCAATTTCTTCTCGACATATGAGCTACATTGTTCTTGAAATTTTCAGAACTGTGGAGAACGTTATCTGTTTCTAGACTTCTGTCAAGAACGTTCTTCGTTCTATAACGTGGTATTTTGCTTCATCTGTTCAAATGATCTTCTTCTGGTTTATAGCATAGTGTGAATCGTTGATGTTTTGTATTTGAATACTTCTCATGCAAGATGTTAACATTGAAGATGTATAATAATCATTATCTTGAATGATTGATATATGATACATTTCTTTTGAGATTACTTCATTATTGATTAGATACTTGTGCACTTTGATGAAGTGAATAACTTCTTGCTTGTTCACTTATGCAATTCATGTTCCTTAAACAAAACTCAAGTGCAATCATTAGTAGACCACCATTCATAAAACTTAATATTTTATTTCATAAGGTTTGTTGTCATTAAAACATACTTCAAAAAAGTTTTTTGCCTCAACAAATCCCAGATTGAAGAATTAACAAAACCACTATCGGGTTGTATACAAAAAATTGGAATTTTAGGTGTTTGCTTATAACAAAGCTGATAATAATACTAACTTTCACACTCTAAGAAAAGAACACTTATAAAATATTTCTCATTCGAACAAATGTTTCTCTCTTTGAACTATAAGACTACTCTTTTTCTACTTTTCGGTGATTTTCTTCTTCAGTCTTGAGTATCTATTTATAGTTAAAATTTGGGCAAATTTAGTTCTTGTTTAATTCTGAATTGTATTTTGTTCAGATTACTTTTGTAAATTCTTCAAATTGATTATGTTCCTTTTTTGTTATATTGAGATTGTAAATTCTTCAGATTGATTATGTTCATATATTTTTTCAGATTGTGTTTGTAAATTACAAATTCATCTTAGAGTTCAAAGAGAGAAATATTTGTTTGAATGATAAATATTTTTTTAGTGTTCTTTTCTTAGAGTGTGAGAGTTATTATTATTATTATGATTATTATTATTATTATTATTATTATTATTATATTATTATTGATTGATTAATTATTATTATTATTAAAAATTAATTCATTAAATTATTATTATATCCTATTTTATTATTATTATTATTATATGATTATTATTATTATTATTATTATTATTTTTATTATTATTAATTATTATTATTATCAGCTTTGTTAGAAAGCAAACACCTTCAATTCCAACTTTTGTATCCAACGTCGATAATGTTTTAGTTTATTCTTCAATATGGGGTTGTCAGGTTGTTGGGAGAAGACTTAACTTGTAGGGTCAAATTGGTTAGTTCCTCAAAAGTTTGGGGTTGTCAGGCTTTTTTGAAAGAGTGACTTAGAGGGTCAGGTGCTTTGTAATTCAAGGTATTTGAATGAGTGGATTAAAGCTTTTTGAATGAAGGGACTGGATGTAGCCAAGTTAGTGGTTAACCAGAATAAATATATGTGTGAAATTATTTATGCTTTCATTGTTTGTTAATTCTGAATCCTATTGCTTCTTATATAAGTAATTCATAAAAATCAACCGACCTTCATCAAATTAGCAAAAAGTTATCAACTTTGACAAACACAATTCATCTCCCTTCTCGTGTTTGCACCTTCAATGTCTACGAACTATTTTTCACTTATTTCCATATATTCTCTATGAATGAAAATAACTTATTACTTATATGAAATTAATTTAATTTAATTTTATCTTTTTTTATATGATATACTATTTTATGCATATAGATGCAAAATATAATATAATATTTTATTAGAATTAAACAGCTAAAAGAGATGAATGAATCATAAGACTCATGGTTGTACTTGTAGAAAATGGAAGAATTATGGGGGGTGTAGGTGGAGTATGAGTTTCAAATGTTGCAGACAAGTTATGGTTAATCTTCCAATCACTTGCTGATATTGTTTTTGCTTATCCATACACTGCCACCCTCCTTTTGAGATATATGTACACTTTATGCAACACTAACACTTTAGATCAAATATGTATTCTAATATGTGTCAATGTCAATCCCAACACGACAATAACACATATAATTGTTGGAATTCAATTATAAGGGGTTAGTCTCACATTGAATAGGAATGAAGGCTATATTGGATATATAAGGAGAATGACCCATAAACCTAATGCCTTAAGATTTTGGGTTGATATGTGGTGTCTAAGTCTCTTAAAAATCCTTGATGTTTAGCCTATTTCAGATGTCGCGCTCCCCCGGGCTCCCCAATGGTTTGGCTTGATGGGGGAGCAACAAGCACTTGATCACTTGGATCAAGTCTAGTGGTGGGAACTCATAATTGAGGGGATATTTGTTGGAATTCAATTATGAGTGGTTAGTCCCACGTTGACTAGGAATGGAAGTTATATTGGTTATATAAGGAGAATAGCCCATAAACATATAGCTTTAAGGTTTTGGGTTGAGATGTGGTGTCTAAGTCTCTTAAGAATCCTTGATGTTTAGCCCATTCGTCTGTTTGGCCTGGTGGGGGAGCAAAAAGCACTTGGATCAAGAGTAAAAAAGACTTGGATCAAGAGTAAAAAAGACTTGGATCAAGTAGAACAAATCTAGTGGTGGGAACTCATAATTGAGGGAAGATTTGTTGGAATTCAATTATGAGTGGTTAGTCCCACATTGACTAGGAATGGAGGCTATACTGGATATATAAGGAGAATGACCCATAAACCTAATGCCTTAAGATTTTGGGTTGAGATGTGGTATCTAAGTCTCTTAAAAATCATTGATGTTTAGCCCATTTCGAATGTCGTGCTCCCCCGGACTCCCCAACAATGATTACATTAAATTGATTCTATTTTCTCAAATAATTATTAGTATTAACATGTAGTGTTAGAATTATGTTTATGTTAGTCTTTTATAGGTTGGATCTAAGCATTTAATAATTAATTTATTTGTTTTTTATTGAACAAAGAACACTCTAGAGTCTCCTCCACCGGAAAATAAGACATTGAAAAGGCCTCAACTATTGCTATCTTGATTACAACATTCTTCTACATTTGTTGTGAATCCTTTGGATATGAAACTTTTGAAAACCAAACACCAGGAAACCTCTTATATATTTTGGATTTTATGAGCTTATAATGCTTGCATTGTTCTTCATTTGGTGGGAGAATATAAAGTAATATATAGTGGTACTAATCAAAGTTGACCACTTTTAGTTAATAACACCATAATTTCATTTAGAAGAATTTTGTTTTTTTAGTACCGACACTTCAAATTGAAAGTGTGTTTGATGTCCAACACATATTAGTGTCTAAAACCAACAAATGTTACATTCAATTCATCAATTTTTTAAATTATTATTAATGTTTGTGTGTCTATGTCATATCATTATTATGTCTATTTTAATTCTTCATATAAGACCATAACTTCTTATACTAGTGCTGCTACATATAAATAATGAAATCCAAGTAATTTCGTGGGATTATATTAAATAGTAAAGTGTGTGCTAACTAAAATATAATTTAACTTCAAGTTTTTCCAATGTATCTTTTCTAAGAATTCCTCAATGGCTTGATTTGTTACTTAAGAATCACCAATCGTGTATTTTCATAATTAATTGCTTTAATAATATTTCATAAAGAGAAATAGGTATGTATGTTTGTCTTGTACATAAGCAACAATACTTGTAATGACAACGTTAACTTACTACTTATTTGAATTAACTTACTTAGGTTTATTTACAGATGCAAGCTCTTATTAGCCTATTTTTGATAGTTTAA
>PGTU02017067.1:0-10443 GCA_002896215.2 Cicer echinospermum | reverse complement strand
TTTTTAAAACAGAATTTTTAAAAGGGGCAATTATAATTCAAACCCCCCTTCCTTATAATTGATATTTTTTTACCTTCAATTGGCATCAGAGCTCGGTCTCAAAAGTTCAACATCTAACAAGTGTTAGAGAAAAGATCTAGAAAAATGTCAAAAGATATGTACATTGCTGAAGGAGGGTCATCATATAGACCAACTTACTTTTGTGGCATAGACTACTATTTTTGGAAAAGAAAAATGCAGTTGTTTCTGAAATCTCAAGATACAGGAATGTGGCGCATCATTACAGATGGAGATTTCGTACCAAGAGTCGACCAAAATGATTCAACCTCTGCTGAAAAGAAAGAAGCAGATTGGACAGCAGAAGAAAAATCTAAGGTACTCCTAAACTCTAAAGCTCATTTATTCTTATCGTGTGCTTTGAGCAGAGAAGAATGCGAAAGAGTTGATGAATGCAAAACTGCTAAAGAAGTATGGGACACATTACAAACTCATCACGAAGGAACAAGCCATGTAAAAGAAACAAGAATTGATATAGGCATAAGAAAGTTTGAACTCTTTGAAATGAACGAAGGAGAAACCATTGATGAGTTGTACTAAAGATTCACAACCATTGTAAATGAAATGCGCTCTTTAGGGAAAGCATACTTAGTACAAGACAGAGTCAGAAAGATCATGAGATGTCTTCCAATAATATAGAGACCAATGGTGACAGCCATAAGTCAGGCCAAGAATCTTGACGTACTCGGACTGGAGGAACTAATTGGAACATTAAGAGCATATGAAGTGCTGCTACAAGAAGACAAACCAATCAAAAAGGTCAAAACAATAGCTTTGAAAGCATCTCAAGAAAGTACATCAATACAAACAGATGAGGACTCAGAAGAAATCGAACAAGAAGATGTTGATAAAGAGATAGTTCGTCTTACAAGAAAGATACAAAGTATGTTGATAAGAAGGGATCAAATCAAAAAGGGATTTCTAGATAAAAAGGAATTCAAAACTGAAATAGATAAAAGCAAAATCATTTGTTTTGGCTGCAACAAACAAGGACATTACAAAACTGAATGTCCATTAAACAAAAAGGTGCCAAAGAAATTTCCTTTCAAAAAGAAGTCAATGATGGCAACCTGGGATGAATCTGATGAATCAGAAACAGATGAACCTGAAGAAGCCAATCTGTGTTTAATGGCAGATATTGAAGAAACAGAGGTAAATTCTGAACCATTGTCTTATATGCAAACACAATGGAAATTGAATTTATAATTTGTTAAAATGATTCAAACTATTCTCATTCAAAAATGTAGCTCTTTTTAAAGACGAAAGATTTACAAAGCGAAAAAGAAGAGACAAAAGAAAATTCAAGTTATGAATGATTAAACATTAGAACATCATTCAAAATCTCGAAGAGTCCCAACTTTAGAAATCTGAAAATTTGAAAAAACCAGCAAGCCCAAGATTCAATTCTTCATTTCAACAAAAAGAATGATCTCTCAAGCCTGATAGTCGAAATCTTAAGAATGATTTGAAAAATTTTATCCTGCTACTGAGACATTTCAGAAAACATGGATCCCAAGTAGGGATATTTGATAAAGCTGGCTGGTTTTTGACAAAAAACTCAAAAAACCAAAATGTTATGAAACTTTTATATATTCTGACATGAAAGAAGGAAATGCAATAATCAAATGCTCATATTGTGACAAAATTGGGACATTTAGAATTTGCATAGTTACTATTAAAAGGTGAATAACTAAAAACAAGAGAAAGGAAATCTTCAAAAGGGAAGAAATTTGACAGTAAACAATAAAACAGATTTATTTACTTCGCAAAAACTATAAAAGGCTTATTTGTAGAAACGTTCTTCAAATACTGACTCGATCTGGAGGTTATCAGAAACAACTAACATTCATTTTATATAAACCAGTTTCAATTATAACAGATTTCTCAGTCTAAGATTGTAGTCATTCATGAGAATCATATTATACCAATATGAAACAGATATGCAAGGCTAACTCCCAGACCCAAAAAAATATGCAGTTACGGTATCAAAATCATTACAAACACTTATGAGTAGGGATACAGTCATCCAACAATCAAGAAAAGAACATCTTATCATGACCAAGGATTCTCAATACACATGAATATGAAAAAGTATGACGCCTCATCTCATTAACAAAAATTTGGAGTATCTATAACCTTGGAAACATAGCAAATCAATGGTGACATGTACCATCTTATTCGTTTCCATGTATGCGCTTATTATCATGTTCAAAATTAAAATGTTGTCTCTTGTAAAAGATAACAAAGAGCATAATGGCATTTTCCTTGTATTCTGATTTTTTTTTAAAAAGGGGGATATTCTTTCTTTAAAATTCAGGGGGAGTTTTCATCTTAAAACTGGAGTCTACTCATTGTTTTCAATGTGTAGTATACATTCCCTTTGTATTCCCCAACCTTTTTGTGTTGACAAAGGGGGAGAATTATTTTAGATTTTATGTTTAGATTTTATGTTGGTTCAAAAATCTGAAGCATATTCTGAGGGGGAGCTTTTAAAGCTCTCTATGATTAAAATTAGAATCAAAATTAAAATCTAAATTAACATGTTTGTCATCATCAAAAAGGGGGAGATTGTTGAGACAAAATCTCAATTTAATGTTTTGATGAAAACAAACAAAAAGTTAATTAAGAATTCTAATTATGATTCTAAGTGTTTTGATATTTAACATGTGTTTTTGAGTGTGTTAAAACAAGATAGGTATCAAACATCACAATCAGATCAAAGGAAAGCATTCTGAGAACCGCAGATTGATCTTGAAGCAGTTCTGGAAAACGCAGATTGATCTTGAAGCGTTCTGAACAAAGATCGAATCTGGAAACAATATTCATCCTATACTCTCATATAGATTCAACCAAAAGATCATATCACAGTCACATTTGTATCCAGAATTTAGAAGAATCAAAGGCATCTCTCACAAAAAGGCATATTACAAGATCATTCTTTCTTGAAAAGCAATGCAAGTACAAGACTACAAGTATGACCGAATGAAGTACACTACTGTTTTGACTATTCTATAAGCTGGCACACGTAACAGAAAACATGTACTCAAGAGCTGACATACTGACACAAATCACAGAAGTACTATATGGCTAGTTCATCACAAACCAGAAGATCAATCTTGCGATCGATCTTCTGATGCAGCTCATCATATCTGCTTTTGGCAGAACTTAATCCACAACTCTTTTATGACAGCTGGTCCTTTTTCCAACTGGACACATAAGCTGTTCCTAAGCCTTCTTGGAGTCTATAAATGCAGACTCAAGTTGAAGAACATAATACACAACAACTAGCACAAGCAAAAGATCAATATTATTCGATCATACTCAAGTGTCTCAAAATCTCTTATAGTTTGTTTGTTTTGTTTAAAATCTTTGTGTGTTAACATCATACTATTACAACTGAGAGTCTATTTACAGAATATATTTCTCAAACAAGAGGTTTGAGTAAAATATACAAGATTCTAAAGTAGTCTCAAATCCATCACTTTGATAACTCAAGGTTTGTTTTAGTCAAATCTGAAGTAAATTGTAAAAGATCACTTTCATGTTTTGAAAGTAACTGTTTAAAGCTCTTCCAAACAGTAGAAAAATATGGTAGAATTGAAGAATCCTTTCTAAGTAGTAAAGGTAGAATTGGAATGTTAAGATCAAGATTGATCCAGAGAATAATCAAGAACGATCTTGTTTGAACACTTAGTGAAAAATCTCACGTTGTGTGAGGACTGCGACGTAACCCGGATTGGGTGAACCAGGGATATATATCTCATTGCTAGTGATCTCCTCTATATCTCTATCTCTATTAATTTTATGTGTATACAACAAATCATATTGATAAACCAATTGATATTATACTGTTTTTAAAGCAAAACCAAGAGAGATTCTATCACAATAAACCAAGATCGATCTTCAGATCACTGTCAAGATCAATCTTGGATTGTGATCCATTATTTTTAAAACAGAATTTTAAAAGGTATTAATGAGGCAATTATAATTCAAACCACCACCTTCACTATAATAATTGATATTTTTTACTTCAGTGTTAATAATACATCATACACTAAGTGCCTAGAGTACCCCCTATAAACTAGTTGAGGGAGTTATCGTTATGTATAAAACTTTATTCCTATAGATGTTGATCCTCATTGTGTAACTGTGAGTAACTTATCTTTGCAAATTAAATATAAAGTATAAGTATACTTTTAAGTTATGGTATCCTTATGTACTTATTGCAGACATAATGATGATGTTCAAGTTCTTAATGTCTAGAGGTTGTGACATGTATACATGTTCTTAAATGTCATCCATATACAAAAAATACATTATTTACGTCCAATTGATGCATTGCCATATGTACTCCAAATGCACGACATATAAATTATTTAATTGTTTAAGAGATACAAAGGTGACACTCCACACAACTGCAACAAGTTTTTTCTGAGCAATACTCTCTCTTCGAAGTGTAACTTCCTCCACCTCATCAGCCTATAAAGGGATCAATTTCCTATAGAATCAGGTCCACCCACAAGATAGTGGCATTCGGCGACACTAGGAAATTTCCATAATAATCCACTACCCTCAGTAACAGTCAGTAGGAGATATTCACCAGAAGTGGAAGCTCTGCCTCGACCCGCTAGACGTCCTGCAGTAGATAAATAAGAAGTTTCAATAAAGTTCTTTTTCTCTTGTGATTGTTAGTTATTTGAGTCAAAATTGAATAGATAAATGCATCAACAACTTACTAATTTAGTTTAATTAAATAGGATACTATCATAATACGCACATTAGACAAATAAAAAAATAATTAGTTCCAAAATATTGGTAGTACTTATAATTTGTTTTACTTTTTTTATTTTGTTTAAAACATAATTTTACTTTACTTATCTAAAAATAAAAATATATAAATCATCAATAGTTGAATAACACGTTTGAAAACATAAAAAATCATAGAAATCACAAAAAAAAAATAGTTGAATAAAAAGGAGTAAAGGATTGAAAAAATAAACATACAAAATTGTTACAAAAAAAAATTAAATTTTAGAAATCAGAAAATGTAGCGTGAGCTATGTCGACATTAAAAGGGTGATTAAACTTTAAAAATAAGGTAGCATCTACCATATTTTAGTTAGCTTTGACTAGGCTGACGATATTAATTAATAATAACACCAAAAAATATGATAGCTAAATACAAATAAATGAAATCTCTCACTTTTCCATTAAAACCATTTGACCCAACTTTATTAAGATAATAACAATGATGATTTTTAAGTATTCAAAAATTAGAAAATAGTCAAAATAGTCAAAATACTAATTGAGCTTAAGTAGACAGATTTAATAAATACTTTAAGTCTCTTATATCTTGATACTATGTCTATATTAGTGACTGAATTAGTCTCTTCCCTTCCATCTTGTCAACTTAGTATACAGGTCTGAAAATTCTAATTGCAAATCACTCACATAGAATTAAAACTATATTGAGTCAACATCTTATATTTCAGTAATTCTTTATCAAACATTCTATGGTATTCATTAGTTTGTATATATATATATCTCACATGTGTTAAGCAGATAAACTATTTACTTCAAGCGTATACTTTAGCTTTATATCACCCATAAAATAATGAAATGCATTAGTATGTCGTCATATTGGGTCACACTAATATTGATAGTGTGGATGAGTGTAATGGTGAGAAAATCAAGGGTGTGAGATCTATAAAAAGATAAGTGTCACATTTGTAGAAGATCGCGTAACCATTAGAACGAAATGGGCTTTTTTAGCTTGCTGGTAGTAACGGTTTGAGAATTATACGGCCCAAGCCTATGTATGTCATGCATACAAGTATTAAAACGTGGTGGGTCTTAAGATGAAAATATCTTGTTATGATTTGATGATATTGCCTACCACCCTAAAAACCCAAAGCGTGGCGTTATAATGAATAGGCCAAATGGGCCAAATGTTTATCAAGGTGTTCCTAAGGTACCTATGTATCTCAACTTCTTTATACTAATTTATTCTTTTTAATAAGTATATAATAGAGGTGCATTGACTAAAATTATTTTACACTTTCATCCACTAATTATTTATGTTAGTATTATATATGCATGTTATAAAATTATTTTTAAAAAATAACCATCTAGATTATATTAACAATTTCTCCTTTTCAAAAATGAACAAACAGTTGATATTTGATAAA
The DNA here is from genome assembly GCA_002896215.2 of Cicer echinospermum. Lineage (NCBI taxonomy): Eukaryota > Viridiplantae > Streptophyta > Magnoliopsida > Fabales > Fabaceae > Cicer > Cicer echinospermum. The sequence goes on along the minus strand of PGTU02017067.1, from coordinate 4,198 downwards.
CTGAAATGCGGTTTTCAACTTGTAATAGTTCTGTTTTTGTGTTTAGTGTATGTGAGAATTGTCGTTAGACTCTTTATAATATGTATACAAAAAAAAAAAATTAACACATTTTTTGTACTATCAAAATTAACATGTCATTTTCGTTACTCTTAATTTATTTACTTTTAATAATAATAAATTAAATAAAATTATTGGTCATAAAATTCATAATATCGATTAATACTTTATTTTTGATTGTACCCTAAAATTTGTACAATGAATTTGTTTTTAGGATTACACAGGAAACAATGTTAACCCAAGAAATTTTTTCGCGGTGCTTAGTGGAAACAAAAATGCTACAATTGGAGGCTCTGGTAAGGTGCTGAATACAAATTCACATGATTCCATTTTCATTTACATGGCTGGCCATGGTGCTGTACACGCATTCGGTTAGTAACTGTTTCATATATGATTTATTTATTTTTAAAAAAATCATACTAAATATGAAAACAAGTTGTGCTAGATTATTTTATTTTGTAATAATGCATATATTTTTATTTGATCAGGTTTAATAAATAAAGGAGATATATGGGCCGCCGATTTGGTAAATGCATTGAAGAAAAAACATGCTGCTTTAGCCTACAAAAAGATGGTGAGTTTCCTTAGATATTTTGTATTAAAAAAATAGTTATTTCAGTTACTCCTTTATATATGTAAAATATTACATACTAATTCGTTGAGAGCATAATTTTATGATTAATTTTACTAACAAATATATCTTATACAAATAAAAATTTAAGAAAGAATTGAGTATAAAATTATATTTAACGAATTAATTTAATGAAAAAGGTGATATACATCGAATCATGTCATGCTGGGAGCATGCTCGAAAATCTTCTTCCAGGTAATATAGGTATCTATGCAACCACAGCTTCCAAAGTTAATGAGAATAGTTTTGCTATGTACTGTCCTGGAACACCATATTCTCCACCAGCTGGCATTACATTTTGTTTGGGAGATACATATAGTATTTCTTGGATGGAAGACAGGTATTGTTCAATCATTAAATAATAAAAATGCTTTATTAATTTATTAGCTTTTCATTGCTCCACTTTTTTTTATTTCTTAAATTTCATATCAATATTACAAGTAATACAAATTTAAATTTTTTGCCGCTCTTAAATAAATATTAAAGGTGTGGTTATAAAAAAATTACACATATTTAATTTGTTTCTATGAAATACTAATAAATTATTGTTTAGAGACTCATTTAATATTTAATTTAACTTTTTTAAAACATTTTTATCTAACAAGTAAAAATTGTTGATCTCTCCTATCTTTTGAACCGAAATCTGCCCATGCTAATATAAAATCTAAGAAAATAAATATTCTATGAAAAATCAATTTTATTCATTCCTCGAAATTTGATACATAATCAATGTTAGGGATAATTTAGTCATTATCATTTAGTTACTTTTCCATCAATTTCTATTTTCAATTTGAATTTCAAATTTCAAAAACACCAGTTTTCAATCATTAATATTACCAAGCCCCAATACATTCTTCTTATTATTATTATTATTATATTATTATTATTAATATTTTATTATTATTATATATATTATTATTATTTATTATTATTATTTTTATTATATCTAGTTACTATTTCTACACAGTTAGTCAAAAGATAAATATCTCAAACAAAATATTGGTTAATCTTGAGAAAAAAATATTATAATGTTAAATGTGTATATATATTGAAACACTCCTTTAATATATTTTTTTTGAACAAAGAAAAGGTCAAATAACAAAATCACCTATTTAGATTTAGTAAAAATATTTTTTACTTGATGAAAATTTCATATCCCACAAACCTGTTTTTTTTTCTTTCAATTTCTATTTTTTTATATTTTATATTCTTTTTACTTTCAAATGTCAATTTCTTTGAGAAAATATTTAGTTGTTTTCTGGCATATGTTATGCACGTAGAACTTTGTTTTTATTGAGTCATGCATCCCCTTGAGTATTTTTTCTAGCTTCGCTTCTGAGTTTGAATATATGTATAAATATTATACTACTCAAATACTCTTCATCTACATGTACATAGTATTTTTTTAGTAAATTTTATTATACTCTTATAACAATACAAATTTTTGTTTGATAGAGATCTTAAGAGTCGTCTATTTTCATATTAAATATTTAATATATAACTTGATATTAAATATTTTGAGTTTGATATATTGAACAGTGAAACTAGTAAGAGGTCGACTCACACTCTATACCATCAATATTTAAATGTAAGTCATTTATCCAGTTTTATCCTTCTCTAAATACATTCATGTGTGTAAATATAGTATTCAAATAATATTGATTCATTATTAAATACTTTTAATAATGTACAGGTTGCAAAAAGGATGGTAGAACATATTGATCCAGGTTACATATCTCATGTGATGAAATATGGAGATACTACTGCTGTATGGAATGATGCTATAGGCAAATATTTTGGTGATGGCTCTGCAAGACTAGTCAACAAGATTAGTGATGGCTCTGCATTTTCCTATGAACACTTCAATACGACAAGATTAGTCAAACAAGACGATGCTTCTTTACTTCATTTGAAGCTTGAGGTTATTCTCAATTTTTTTTATCTTATTGCAAACATGTCTTTATATAGATTCATATACTAGAAAAAATTGAATGATATTTAATATTTTTCTCATGAAATTAAGTCTATGCACTATATATAGGTTTAAATACAAATAAAATTAAGCGATGGTCAATCCTTTTTCCCCCTATTTTTCTCATGTGATTAAGTTTTATACACTACTAGCGTAATTTTTTTCCCACCATTATCCAATCAAATCACGTGATAATTTCAATTTATTATCTTAGTTTATAAAATATCTAGTGAAAGATGATTGGATGAATGTGCAAACTATTTTTGTATTTTATATCTAAATTTAAGTCATTTTTCACTGTAGTTTGAAAGTAAATGATATTCCCCTATTTTAGTCGATGATTCTTTCTAAATATTGTAGTTGGAAAAAGCACCGCATGGTTCAGAGGATAAGTCAAAAGCACAAAAAGAATTAAATTATGAACTTGCTCGTAGGAAGCATGAGGACCATACTATCAATCTCATAGTAGATCTTTTGTTTGGAGAAGAGAAAGACTCTATTAAAATGGATCATGTTCGTAAAGTCGATCTACATGATGTCGATTATTGGGATTGTCTTAAAATGCTTGTAAGCAAAATAACATATAATTTATTAATTTTACCACTTCCTTTAATTAAATTATTTATAAAGAAAATTTTAGTAGTTGGTGCAATACATGTTACACAGTAAATCACTATGTTTCCACTTTATTTTATGCAGTGGAAAACTTATCAGGATCATTGTGGTATCTTATCACCGTATGGAAAGAAATTATACTCAAAAGTTTCTGTTAACATGTGCAACGTTGGCATTTCAGAGACGCAAATAATTGCAGCAACCTCTCAAGCTTGTCCCATAAAAAATCATATTTCTTAAATTTCTTCGTCAAGGTGTAGTGAAAATTATATATTGATAAATAAATTGTCCTAGATTATAGGAAATGTGTAATCCTTCTTATTTTTAGTAGCTTATTTCTATTATAGTTATGGTGTACTTCTTTGAGAGAAGTTTGGATTTCACTTTGAGATAATTTATTGACATATTTACGCCCTTCTTATAAGAAGTAAATATACACTACGCCAAAAATGACATTTTACAGCGCTTTTTCAAAAAAACAAGCGTTGTAGAATCTCGCGCTGTAAAAGATACAACAGCGCCTTTAAAAAAGCGCTATAAAACATGTAGATGTAATGCGCGCTTGTTTTGCACATTTTACAGCGCTTATTTGAAAAAGCGTCGTAAAATGCATACCCATAATAAATATATTGGGTGCACATTTTACAGCGCTTTTGCGTATAAGCGTTGTAAAATGCACACCAAATATATGAATTATGGGCATTTTACAGCGCTTATTTGAAAAAGCGCTGTAAAATGCATACCCATAATAAATATATTGGGTGCACATTTTACAGCGCTTTTTCGAATAAGCGCTGTAAAATGCACACCAAATATATGAATTATGGGTATGCATTTTACAGCGCTTTTTAGAAAAAGCGCTGTAAAATGTACACCCAACATATGAATTTTACAGCGCTTTTTCAAAAAAGCGCTGTAAAATG
>PGTU02017063.1:0-14157 GCA_002896215.2 Cicer echinospermum | reverse complement strand
GTCAAAAAATTAAAGTATGGATTTTTCCATTTGACCATGTAATCAAACTATCTTCAATTTTTGGGTTGTAGTTCGATTGTATTTTTAGTCTAAAAAAATAAAATGTGATGGAAGAGATATAACAACAATTTTCCAACATGAAAATGCCAAAATAATTAATTACTATTATAAGATAACAGAATTTTTAAAGTTACAAGGATTCTTAAGTAAATTAGACTCAAGTAAAACATCTTTGATAAAGTGAATATAAATCCACTATTAATAAATTTAAATATTACATTATGATATATTAATAAATTTTTTATAGTATTAAAACTTTAGCTACGGTAGTCCACTAAATCCGGAGATTCCCAATCCAGAATTATCATTATTTCGGGTATGTAAAGTAATCCGACTTTTCAATATATGTCTCTAATCACTGACTTTTTTATTTGTTATTTGACCTCATCAATGTTACTTTCTCTTTATGAGCCAAAAGCTGAAATACATGAACCGAGAACAAATAAATAAATTCATTTGTCACATTTTCCTTATAACAGAAATTTATAAATTAAATAAAAAATGACATAGTTAAAACATGCAAATAATAAACAATAATAGTTACATAATTTTTATATTAAAGTAAAATTTTGGAACTATGTGAATATAAGAATAAATTCACTGGTTTAAAATAACATCACATCATGATTATGGTAAAATATAATTTGTTTCAACCACAATAACTTTACTTTACGTGCAGGTGAACTAGGCAATCCGGTGTTCCAGGATTCCACCAAATCCAGGTATGCCAGGGATTCACCAAATCGGGTATGCCAGGATTTCACAAATCCGGGTATTATGCCAGGGATCCACCAAATCCAGGAATTCCAGGGATTCCACCAATTCGCGAATTCCACAACTCCGGGAATTCCAGGAATTCCACCAAATCCAGGAATTCCAGGAATTCCACCCAATCCAGGAATACCAGGAATGTTGAAGCAATCTAAAGATTCAGTGCATTTACTTTTCCATCAGTCGATCTCTTCGTATGTATTTTGCCTATCGCCATTTTTTCTCTTTAACCATCGTTAGCTGAAAAACATGCACAAAATTAATATTATATTGTGTCACATTTTCCTTGCAAATATAATTTATACACAAAATAATGCAAAACAATAATAATAATAATATAATAATAATATAATATAATAATAATAATAATAATAATCAATAATCACCTTTTGAAATTCTATATTTCAAAGTAATTTTTCCAGAATTAGAAACTCTGTTATGTAATGGATGAGTTGCAAGAATAAAAAAGAAAGTTTGATTAACGAATGAGTTTATTTTTATCTAATATTTTGTGAGAACTAAGCACAATGTATTCTCACTCATTCTAGAACCGAGATTGTTTCAGCCAAGTTCCTAGCTTCTCCTTTAGAAGAGAATCAAACCACCATGGCTATTAAGCCTAGGATGACAAAGGCTACTTTTGAAACATTTTTACTAAACAAAACTATATCAAACTTTGATTTGTCAATGATAGATATTGAAATTTGTAAAAAATGGTACTCTATATATAAGAGAAGATTATGCAGTGGGATAAGGCCGATAAATGAATTAACTAAATGCTTAATAATAATAATAATATTTAAATATAATATTGAATGCCAATATAATATTTTTATAACTTACCTGTTAACTTTTAACATTCCTTCGGTTAAAAAGTGTTAAAGTATCCTTAAACTTTTTTGTATGGATTATTACCATAAAAAAATATTATATAATTTTTTTGGTATCAAATATTGTATATGTTTTTGTATCCAATTTTAACATTATAATGTAATTTTTATTAAGATTTTAATTTATTTTGCACTAACATTTTTCAAATCAAATTTGGAAGTTGGTGTATACTGTTAATGAACATATTAAATGATAACATTCATTTAATAAGAAAATATATAGTACTTCTAGACTATTAGTTAAAATACTATTAATATTGTTTCTATAGTTTTGTATTCCAATATTTAATAGAAAAATTTTAATTTCTAATTATTATTATCATTTATTTTGCATAATATCTTTTCAATCATAATTGGAAATTAGTATATAGTTAATAAACATGCACTACAAGAAAACTGTTATTACCTACGGCAAATTTTATTCTTTACCCACGGATTATCCATAGGTAACGTAAAATTACCCACGGATTACCCACGGACACGAGTTCGTAGATAAATCGCTCGTAGGAAAATATTTACCGACGGAAAGCTGTGGGACACAGTTACTTAGGGATTGTCCGTGGGTAATATGACCCACTGAGTCTCCGTGGGTAACGTTACCCATAGATTTGCCGTAGGTAAAAGCCGTAGGTTACGTTACCCACGGATCATCCGTGACAAGTCTACTATTTTAATATTTGATATTGATAATTGTATCCATGAATTGTCCGTGGGTAATGAAAAAAATATTTTTTTTATATTTGATATTGATAATTTTTTTTTCTTTTACACTTGAGAAAAACCACTCAATATTTAAACGTGCACAATCTCGTGCTACACACGCTTTGCTAGACTCAAAACAATGGAGTTAAAAGTTAAAATATCTTTGGATAATTCCTGTGAGGCACATAATACAATTAACACTTTATAATCAAGAATTTCAAAGATAATAGCCTTCCTTTGCACAACCGTATTATTTCAGAAGCAAACATGCAAACTGGAGCTACATCTCTTACACACTGGTTTTATTCTTTCTTCCTTCTGTGACCACTTTTCATGAGTAAGAAGAATTCATTTTGGTTTTTACAAAAGAAGAATCTGAAGAATATAAGAAAGTTCAGCTAATAGGAAATTTCTTTCTGTTTCTTAACTTTTCTCATTCTAGAACATCTACAGAACATTTTCCCTAATATTTTGAAAGGTCTGTTAACGACAGGTCAGATAATGACAGGTCTGTGTAACGAAATTGTTCTCTCTTTCTCTCATAACACGATAATGTGACCTAAAAGATCAAAACCCGATCGTGGTCTATATAAAACAGTAGCAAATCATTGCAATACAGGATACAAAAAGTTAGGACACACGATAGAGCAGTTACCGCAATAGCAACAGTAATGATGGCAAAAGTTAGCAGCGTAGCTGGCGGAAACATTAGCAAGACCAAGACTTCGATGCTTCGAAATTAACCCAGTTCCAGCACCAGCAACCCCTGCTTCAAAGAGTCACAATGCATTGGTGAAAAGGTGGGTTGAATAATAAATACAAAGCTAAAAATCAATTACAGATGCAAAAGTTGACTTCTAGTTTCAAGTTAGAATCAATTTGGAGACAAAATCAAATTCAACTTGAGAACAACCAAACATGTCAAAATCAATTTCTGACTCTTTGAAAAGTGATACCAAACATAGACTCAAAGTCATGTTTTTACTTCACACACCTGTATTGGAACCAATGCAAACTACCAATCATCCCTTTTGATGTATAATAATTGTAAACATGTGTTTGTTGTTCTGCAGTGACAAAAATTAATTTTGATTGAGTTGATTTTGTAAAATTGATTTTAAGTTAAAAATGCGTTAAATGTAGAGTGATTGGATAGATTCATGTAAAAGTGAGTTGGCCGATAAATTTCAGCTTAAAAATTACATTTGTAGTCAAAAGCTACATATCCTAATTTTGAATTGGAATCCATTCTAGAGATAATATCAATTTTTGGAATTGGAAACCGATTCTAGAGATAATATCAATTTCAATCAACATCGTCCAAACATATCAAAATCAATTTTATATGTCTGAAGTCCTTTTGGCGACCAAACACACACCCATTAACCCAATTACTCAAATATCTTCACCACTAACCCAATTACAGTGACTTAAACTACTTTCATTATATCTAAAAATTGAGAAAATAATCATGAGGGGCATTAGATTCCAATACAAAAAAACTTAAGCATTTTCATCAAAGAGGAAACAAGTTAATTAAAAATATTAAGCAGAAGCAATAAACTTGTGAAGAGAAAGTAAATCCTCTTATATGCTTAAAAAGCAAAGTACAAAAACATAATATGATTAGATATCATGATAAAGTGTTGATTATTTAGTCAAAACAAAACAAAGTTTAGTGTAAATTGGAGATCAGATCAAAGAGTTGAAACTATAATATGCATACCATATGAGATGTAATTCAATTAAAAAACTACAAATAGATAAAGATCATGTATTATAGGTAAATTAAATGTTCTCAAAAGGGACAAACATTAAAAATCAAAGACCATAAAAAAAACTTACTGAGGAAATCTCCCAAGCTGAATTCTTTTTTGGCAACCCATTTCTGGTAATTAACATTAGGCTTTTCAAGAGTGTCAAACCAGCCTAAAGAATCTCCTATTGTGTAATTTTTGTAAGCAGCAACAGATCCTGAGAAACATGAAAGAAAGATGAAAAGAAAAGAAAGAATTGAGAATAGAAGGCATGAAGAATGAGAATAGACTCATGTGATACTTAGTTCATTGAGCACCAAAAATGATGGGAATGAAACATACCGGCTTGCTTGCAGTGCTTCATCTTCACTACCAACTATTAGGGATATAATGGGACTTGTCTAGACTTTAGACATCAATAGACTACCAATTATTCTTCAATTGATCAAAAATTCCTTGTCTAGACTCTAGATCATCAATAGACTGATTGTATGCCTGCATTGGCGAAGACTGACTAGCGGTTTGTATCTGTAACAATAACAACAAAAACAGTTTAGGCCAAGGAACTACTAATGCCCGATACAGAGAAAAAAAAAACATGTACATGTACTTCCCAGTTAGTGGCAGAAAAGAAAATGAAAAAAAGAATACCATGGAAAGCATATTTATGAAATTGAACAGAGTATATTATATATATCAAAAGATCAAACAGAACCCGGTTTGACAGAACACTAGTTCAGTCAACTCAGTTTTCATACCCATGAATTATCTGTCTAATCCCAGGATTAATGAGTTTTTTGTAACCAGAGGTAAAACTCGCGTCAAGCCAGTTTCAACATTCATAAAAGTAAAATCAATAGATGAATAGATTTAATTAATATACGCGAATCATCATTTAAGTCCTGAAAATTGTATGGGTATGATAAATTAGTTTTTCCAAATTTACTGCATGACAAATCAGGATACACAAAATATGGACTATGATACACAAGAAAAAAAATTAATTGTTCATATTCTTCCATACTAGGATTAGTATATCAGTGTAGTTGTTAAACATAAGTAGCCATGAGATTATCAGGAAGTGAGCCTCCAACTGTCAATCCATTAAGACTGGATGCCATTATCTGTTAAGTGAAACAACAAATTAAGCAACTCTAACTTAAACCCTATAACAACTCACTTCACTTGATTGTAACAAAAACATAAATGAAAATACAAAATTAGTCACCTAATAGCAATTTAAACAAATATATACATTATCAAGTAACATGAACAGATAATGCAATAGAGATTGGTTCAGAGATTGTAAAACATGAACAGCAACCAAGTAACAGAGATTGGTTCAGCAGTAAACAGAGATTGAACACGAACAGCAACCTAATATCCTAATTAACAGAGATTGGTTCAGCAGTAAACATGAATTCAGCAGTAAACATGAATTCAGCAGTAAACATGAACACAGTACCTAATATCCTAATTGAACATGAACAGCAACCAAGTAACAGAGCGATATTAGAAAATGGTTAGGGTTTTCAGTATGACTCCATTCAGTATGACTCCATTCAGTGAAAATGGTTAGGGTTTTCAATACAAATTGGGGCTTTTTCAGTAAGACTCGATTTCGGTAAAAATTGATTTCAGAAAATGAAAAGATATTAGAGAAATTAGTCGATTCAGTAACTTACCTTAAGAGATAACGATCATCACGGCGACCTCCAGAACGGTCGACGGAGCGGATTGCAATCTGGAGGAGGTGATTATCCACCGTTATTCAGTAATGTGGGTTGGCTTGGATTACTTAGTATTTCGCGCATGGGAGGGCTGCGCGCTTTGGGATGCGGAGGAGCGAGCAGCTCGAACGAGAAGAAGGGAAGAAGGGCTTAGGGTTCGGACAAGAAAGAAGGGAAGAAGGGCTTAGGGTTCTCTAATACGGCACCGGGGTTCAGACAAGAAGAAGGGAAGAAGGGCTTAGGGTTCTCTAATACGGCACCGGGTTCAGACAAGAAGAAGGGAAGAAGGGCTTAGGGATTTCTCTGGTTGCATCTAAATGTGACTTCTATTGGTTTTGCACCTAAACCTTTTTATAAAAGTAAACAGAAATTTTTTCTAAAAAATAGACATTACCTACGGATAAACTGTAGTAAAAAATAATACGAAATTTTTGGCAAATTTAAGTTAGGATTGTATTTTTTTTTTTTTCATTACCACGGATTTTTTTAATTTTACTTACGGAATTACCCGTGATAATTAATTTTAAAAAAAAAAATTTATTTTATACAACAATACACACGGTTTTCCGTGGGTAACAATTAATTTACCCACGGATTATGATCCGTGGCTAATTTTCCATAGGTATACAAATGTTTTCTTGTAGTGATGTAAGTAAATGATAACATTGAATATATGTCTATATATAAAAAGTACTTTCTATTTGTAATTATTTAATAATTATTTGAAGATGAATATATTGTATGCATATACTAACATATCTTATATTTTTTATTTATTTTTTGACTCAGCCTTAAATTTTTATTGAAATTTCCGTTTATTATATTTCTAACATTTTTTCAAATAAATGTTTGTTAGTTAGCATGATCATCAACATATTAAATGCAATATATTAGTTATATTTTAAATTTATTAATTAATAATTAAATATTTTTTGTTAAAAAATAAAAAATAAAAAAATAAGAATGATTGAATTTAATCTTTTAACTTAGTTTCTCTAGAATAAAATATAAGAAAAAATAGTATTGGAGAAATTAACGTTTTGATTTAAATTTTAGACTAAATACATAAACTTTTAAAATATTATTTTGCTTATATTTCATTATGAAAGGAGAATATGATAATGATTTGTGAAAATATATCATAATGTTTTTTTTTTTAATCTTTGTTGAAATTAGTTGTTTTTTTAATGTTATTAACACGTGTCAAATAACTAATAAATTTTAATATTATTTATAAAATTATTTCTATTATGATTAAACTTTGTGGCTGTCCATCTTATTGTATTCATACTCTCGCAACTCTCATGTGTATGGTCTATGATTTTCTGACAAGTGTTAATTATGCATGTTAACGTGTGTGTGTGTAATTTTTCTTGTAAGATGTGTATGGTATGTGATTTCCTGACAAATGTTAATTATGCATGTTAACGGCTTAATGTGTGCGTGTCAGTTACTTTTTAAAAAAACTCAATCGTTTTTCTTAAAATCCAAAATCACCATCACTTACCACTTTCACATATTTCCCACACTTTTGCTCTCTCTCTCTCTCTCTCTCTCTCTCTCTCCCTCTCTCTCTTTCAAACCTATGAAACTCTCTAAATCTCTCCTACATTCAAATGGCTTCAAGCTCAACCTCTCACTCCACTGATGGTTACGTGTCTTACGCTCCACAATGACTTGCAATCTTGATGAACTGGATATTCTTCATGAATTCCAAGACAATTTCGCAAACCTCGTTGAGAACATGTTGGATATCAATGTAGACATCAATCTTGATCCTATAGTTGTACTCTTTGTATACCTAAGTACTCATAATTGTATCTGTTACCCAAATTTAAACTAAATAACTTGTTACATCATAAATATCATATCATTTTAACACAATTAAAAAAGTATTTAACTATTCAAAAAAATATATTAAATTATATAAATATTTCTTTGATTTAGTGATATTATTTGGAAACAAAACCATAAGAAAGTTAATTACTAGACTAAAGACATTTATTTGAAGAAAAAAAAAATCAAAATTTAGAAAAGAATTATCAACTTTTATAAAATTAATTGTTAACCTTATATATGTCTCAGTTATGGAGTATTTTTATTTTGTCTGAAAAGATTAAGAAGAATTTGACTCACTTTTGTTGGGATTTTATTTGTATAATTTTGGTAACCTAAATATTATTAGTCGTGATAAAATCTATATCTTTGTTAATTTTTGTTTGTAAATGTATATATAAATATTTTATATTATAATAAGAGTATATATATCAAAGTTATTAGGTCGGCATGATTACTAAGGTACCTGTACCCACACCAATATCTACTTATTTTTGCTGGTACGAGTACCTCTACCCATGACACAAATTTTTACCATATTTGTTGTGGATATTTTTTGTAGGTATCCAATAGGTACGAGTCAAATTGTCATCCTCATATCCAAATTAGGTATGCATCTTTGGTAAACAGTCAAGTAGATATTTAGATACCTATATGGGTACAATAGGTCTTGATATCATATATGGCAGAGGGCAAGGGATCCCTCAGGGGTAGGATTTGTTGGTTCATACTATGTTGCTTATATGGACGGCATAAGGTCTACAAAAAGATGTTTCTATCCTTACAACAGGAGGAACTTTAGTTCAATTCATTTTGATTATGTCTACAATTGAAGAATAGTACATAGTAGTAGTTGAGTTTGTCAAAGAGGCTTTATGGCTTACAACAGTCAAGTGAATATTTAGGTGATTAAATGGTACAATGGATCATGGAATCATATTTAGAAATGGACAGATAGATTCCTTAGTGATAGGATATGTTGATTTTTGACTATGTTGGTGATATGGAAGACATAAGATAATAGAATGTCATTATTTCTTGCAAGAAGACCTATTTGGTGGAAATCATGAGTTCAATCCATTGTGGCTATGTCCACAACTAAAGCCTAGCACATGAAAATTATGGATTACAATTGTCTTTTTCAAAATATAAAACGACCACGGTTTGTTCTAAGTGACAAAATAAACAATGTAATATTTACACAATATTTTTATTTAACCTCTTTTTACTATTTCACTTTATAATGTTCATCAAATTCAAAGTCACCAACTTATTTATTTGAAATGATTTCGTGTAATAATTAAAATATATAAATATTGCCGTAGAAAAATTAAAAATTAAAATATCAACATTCTTATGTATCGAATAATAAATTCATTTGTGCAACAGCAATCGTCACATTTGTTTATTTCACACAAATTAACAAAAAAAAAAATACTATAAATAAAATAATGTGAATAATAATTTTATTAAATTACGTTTATCATATATTGAAGTATATATCCACCATTATAAAAAATACAATCAAATCAAATGACTTATTAGAGAAGGCTATCAAAAAGGCTATATGGTTTATCAAAAGGCTATTGGAGGCTATTTGGTTGAATTGTGACAATCAAAGTATTATTAATTTTACAAATAATCAAGTATATCATGTTAAGATCAAACATATTAATATTAGATTTCACATGATCAGAAAGAATATTGTATTTGGATTTATATTACTGGAAAAAGTTCATACTTTAAAGAATGTCGTTGATATGTTGATCGCCAAGCTAGTCACTAAAGACAAGTTCAAGTATATATTGGACTTATTACATAATTTTTAGTGTTTAGTAGGACTCGAACTCCCTAACTGCTAGGATATGAAAGTCACACATTTCATCTTCAAAGGGGTATGATATTTTCTAAGGTGGGGACTTTCTGGTACAATTAACATTGTCATCTTGACCTCAGTGGTAGATTTTCCCGAAAGCGGGTAAGAGCCACTGACATCCCCTAGATTTAAAAAAAAATCTAGACCTTATATGTTTGAGAAACTAACACCGCCTCTCCTCTTTGTCCCTCTCTCAGTGTCACTTGGTCTTGATTCTCATTCTATCTCAATGTGCTTATTATATTTCTCAGATTCTTACTCTTTTTCTCTTATACTTAAATAATGTTTCTTTGTAAATAAAGTAAAAAAAAATTAAAACAAATGTAAATGGTTCTTTTGCAACAATCTTCTTCTCTTTACCTCAATGTAAAGAGATTATGCAATTGTTCTTAAATCACACCCCATTAACCATATTAGAAATTATGCAATTGAAGATATAAAAGAAAATGAGGTGCACATTTTTTATAATTTATATTGATAAAATATAATAAAATTAATACAACAAGTTCTATATATAGATAAACTACCTAATATCAAATGATAAACTAACTAATCTCGAACAGATAAACTCTAACACCCCAGTTAGCAATTCAATTACTACTTATTAACAAATTTTTACATGTTAACCGTTGATATATAATATAGCATGATACTTTTTGTTAATTGTGAATGGTTTAATTAATTTGTATATTTTTTAAGGAGTGACACGATGTTTAAACATATAAGAAAATTGATGTATTTTTCAGGAAGAAAGTTTTCGATAAATATGAAAATCATAAAGTGGATATATTTTATTTGATTGAATTGTGCGAAGTTCTAAAAACTTGTGTGAATTGTGTGACTTGTGATAATTGTAAAACTTGTGAGAATTGAAATTCTAACTTTTTCAATATGTCGACTATGTATGAATTGTGTGAAACTATAAAAGAAAAAACTATACGACTTTTATAATTTCAATTATAATATTTTAGTTAATACTTGTCGCTCCCCCGACATTTTGTGTAAGATCTGCACTGCTTGACCTTAATATTAAAGTACAAGTTGTACAGTGTAAACCTAATTTTGAATCATATTAGAAATGTACTGTAATTGCTCTACACTTGGAGTTGTAAACACAATTGACTGAACTTTGTGATCAAACATCGCGTATGTGCTTTTTATAATTTTGTATCTTTACTCTTATTAATTATAGTTATTTTTCTAACCGATCCCTATCGTGATTCGTTCCAAGAAAAAGATGGCATCATTTATGGCTTGATTATAACTCTCAACTTGTTAATTAACATTCAAATCTTATTCTTCTGTTTCTTGGAAAATTAGAAATAGTTCGATGAACAATATAAAAGAATATGCTAACAACATATTATTTTTTTAAAATATGACTTTTGTTGTTTCAAATATTTACCATGAACACAATCATTGTGCTAATAGAGTTGCCTTAATTAGTATTTAGATTTCAAGTTTTTATTAGTGGAAAAGTATACTTCATGGTATTAGGGAAAACTTTAAACACAATAGGATCGGTCTTCTATACTATAGGTCTATATGACTTATTGGCGGCAGTTTTGGTTTATGCCTCTTCCCACTGCTTCTCCCTTTCTTATGTTTTCCTTTTTTGTTTTGTTGATACATTGATATAGGAGATGTAAATGATTATTGTTGTGAAATGTATGTGAATATAAACATGTTGATATCTTTCCACTTTTTCTTTGTTTTGCAAATATATATATATATATATATATATATATAAATTAGATTATGTCAAAAAATTAAAGTATGGATTTTCCATTGACCATGTAAAATCAAACTATACTTCAATTTGAGTTGTAGTTCGATGTATTTTTTAGTCTAAAAAATAAAATGTGATGGAAGACGATAAAACAATTTCAAACATGAAAATGCCAAAAATAATAATTACTATAATAGATAACAGATTTAATAGTTACAAGATTCTTAAGTAAAATTAAGACTCAAGTAACACAATCTTGTGATAAAAGTGAATATAAATCCACTATTAATAAATAATATTACATTATGATATATTAATATAATTTTTTATTTATAGTATAAAAACTTTAGCTACGGCTACGTCCACTAAATCCGGAGATTCCACCAAAATCCAAGAATATCATATATTTCGGGTATGTTGAAGTAATCCGACTTTTCAATATATGTCTCTAATCACTGACTTTTTTAATTGTATTTGACCTCATCAATGTTACTTTTCTCTTTATGAGCCAAAGCTGAAAATACATGAACCGAGAACAAATAAATAATTTCATTTGTCACATTTTCCTTATAACAGAAATTTATAAATAAATAAAAAATGACATAGTAAAACATGCAAATAATAACAATAATAGTTACATAATTTTTTATATTAAAGTAAAAATTTTGGAAACTATGTGAATATAAGAATAAATTTCATGGTTTAAAAATAACTATCACATCATGATATGGTAAATATAATTTGTTTCTACCACAATAACTTTACTTACGTGCAGGTGAACTAGGCAATCCTGGTGTTCCAGGATTCCACCAAATCCAGGTATGCCAGGGATTCACCAAATCCAGGTATGCCAGGGATTCCACCAAATCCAGGAATTCCAGGGATTCCACCAAATCCAGGAATTCCACCAAATCCAGGAATTCCAGGAATTCCACCCAATCCAGGAATACCAGGAATGTTGAAGCAATCTAAAGATTCAGTGCATTTACTTCCATCAGTCGACTCTTCGTTGTATTTTGCCTTATCGCCATTTTTCTCTTTAACATCGTTAGCTGAAAAAAACATGCACAAATTAAATATTATATTGTGTCACATTTTCCTTGCAAATATAAATTTATAAACACAAAATAATGCAAATACAATAATATAATAATAATAATAATAATAATAATAATAATAATAATAATAATCAATAATCACCTTTTGAAATTCTATATTTCAAAAGTAATTTTTTCAGGAATTAGAAACTATGTTATGTAATGGATTAGTTGCAAAGAATATAAAAGCAAAGTTTGATTAACGAATGAGTTTATTTTATCTAATATTTGTGAGAACTAAAAGCACAATGTATTCTCACTCATTCTAGAGACCGAGATTGTTTCAGCCAAGTTCCTAGCTTCTCCTTTAGAAGAGATCAAAACCACCATGGCTATTAAGCCTAGGATGACAAAGGCTACTTTTGAAACCATTTTACTAAACAAAAAACTATATCAAACTTTGATTTGTCAATGATAGATATTGAAATTTGTAAAAAATGGTACTCTATATATAAGAGAAGATTATGCAGTGGATAAGGCCGATAAATGAAATTAACTAAATGCTTAATAATAATAATAATATTAAAATATAATATTGAATGCCACTATTAATATTTTTATACTTACCTGTTAACTTTTAAACATTCTCGGGTTTAAAAAGTGTTAAAGTATCCTTAAACTTTTTTGTATGGATTATTACATAAAATTATATAATTTTTTGGTATCAAATATTGGTATATGTTTTTGTATCCATTCTTTAACATTATAATGTAATTTTTTTATTAAGATTTTAATTTATTTTGCACTAACATTTTTTCAAATCATATTTGGAAGTTGGTTGTATACTGTTAATGAACATATTAAATGATAACATTCATTTAATAAGAAAATATATATAGTACTTCTAGACTATTAGTTAAAATACTATTAAATATTGTTTCTATAGTTTTGTGTTTCAATATTTAATAGGAAAATTTTAATTTCTAATTATTTTATCATTTATTTGCATAAATATCTTTTCAAATCATAATTGGAAATTAGTATATAGTTAATAAACATGTAAGTAAATGATAACATGAATAATGTCTATATATAAAAAGTACTTTCTATTTGTAATTATTTAATAATTATTTGAAGATGATATATTGTATGCATATACTAAACATATCTTATATTTTTATTTATTTTTTGACTCAGCCTTAAATTTTTATTGAAATTTCCGTTTATTATATTTCTAACTTTTCAAATCTCGTCTTGCCATTAAATAGTTAGCTGATGCATCAACATATAAATGCAATCTATTAGTTAATATTCATTAATTTATTAATTATAATATTATCATAAAAAATAAAAAATAAGAATAATTGAATTTAATCTTTTGACTTAGTTTCTCTAGAATAAAATATAAGAAAAAATAGTATTGGAGAAATTAACGTTTTGATTTAAATTTTAGACTAAATACATAAACTTTTAAAATATTATTTTGCTTATATTTCATTATGAAAGGAGAATATGATAATGATTTGTGAAAAATATATCATAATGTTTTTTTTTAATCTTTGTTGAAATTAGTTGTTTTTTTAATGTTATTAACACGTGCCAAAAATAACTAATAAATTTTAATATTATTTATTAAAATTATTTCTATTATGATTAAACTTTTGGCTGTCCATCTTATTGTATTCATACTCTCGCAACTCTCATGTGTATGGTCTATGATTTTCTGACAAGTGTTAATTATGCATGTTAACGTCTGTGTGTGTGTAATT
>PGTU02017059.1:0-26611 GCA_002896215.2 Cicer echinospermum | reverse complement strand
AGTATTTAGGGTTTACGGTTTACAGTTACAGTTTAGGGTTTGATTTAGCGTTTAGGAGGTTTAGGGTTTTAGGTGTAGGGTTTTAAGGTTAGGGTTTCGGGACTCAAGTTAGGTCAGGAGTTAGAGTTTGGGGATTTAGAGTTTTGGGTTTAGGATTTACGTTTAGGATTTACGGTTAGGATTAGGTTAGGATTTAGGGTTTAGGGTTTAGGATTTAGGGTTTATGAAGTATAGGGTTTTGAGTTTAGGGTTTTAGGTTAAGCGTTTCAGGTTCAGGGTTTAGGGTTTCGGATTTAGGGTTCTGGATTAGGGTTTCAGGTTTAAGCATTTTGGATTCCGGGTTTTAGGGTTTCGGGTTTAGATTTTTTGATTTAGGGTTTCTGGTTACGGGTTAAGTGATTTGGGATTTAGGATTCTTTGGTTTCGGGTATAGGGATTTCTTGTTTCGGATTTTGGGTTTTAGGTTTTGGGTTTCGGAGTTTCGGGTTTCGATATTAGGGTTTCTAGTTAAGGATTTTTGGGTTCGAGTTGACGGGTATTAGGTTTAGGGTTTTTGGGTTTTGAGGTTCCAACTTTAGAGTTTCTGAATTTAGGTTAAGGTTTCTGGTTTTGGGTTTCGAGTTTCGGATTTGGGTTTCGGGTTAGGGTTTTCAACATTAAGGTTTCATTTTTAGGGTTTCAAGTTAAGGTTTCGTGTTTAGGGTTTAGAGAGTGTTTCAGGATTAGGGTTTTAGTCTTTTAGAGTTTCAGGTTTAGGGTGTCGGATTAAGTATAAGGTTTCGGGTTAGGGTTTCAGGTTTAGGGTTTAGGGTTTCGGGTTTAACGGTTTAGGGTTTATGGTTTAGGATTTCTGGTTTAAGTTTCGAGTTTAGTGTTTCAGGTTTAGAGTTTTGGGTTTAGGGTTTCGGGTATTAGAATTCTTGTTTAAGATTTTGGGTTTTAGGTTTTCAGGTTAGGGTTTTCGAGTTTAGGATTTCAGGTTTAGGGTTTCGACATTAAGTTTCAATTTTAGGGTTTCGATTAAATTTTTTGGTTTCGTTTCATTTTAGGGTTTAAGTTTAGGGTTTCAGGATAATCAGGTTTAGGAATTTTATTTGGTTCGGAGTTTAGGAATTTTGGTTTCAGGTTTAGGATTTGGGTATGGTTTAGGATTCTGGGGTTTAGGGTTTCTAGGGTTTAGGGTTCTAGGATTTCAGGTTTAGGGTTTCAGGGTAAGATTTCAGGTTAGCGTTTCGGGTTAGGGTTTCAGTTATGGGTTTCGTGTTTAGGGTTATGGGATTAGGATTTCGAGTTTAGCATTTTAGTTTGGATTTCGAGTTAAAGTTTCGAGTTTAGTGTTTTTGGTTTAGGGTTTCGGTTTAGATTTTCGGGTTTCGGGAGGTTTGTTTCGGGTTTAGGTTTTTTCGCGTTTCGGGTTTTGGTATTTAGGGGTATTGGGTTCTAGGTATAGGGTTTCTAGTTTCTGGGTTTAGGGTTTATTGATTTTTAGAGTTTTAGGATTTAGGGTTTCAGGTTTCAGGAGGTTAAGCGTTTAGGGTTTTAGGTTTCGGATTTAGGGTTTTGGAATCAAGGTTTCAGGTTTAGCATTTTAGGATTTCAGGTATAGGGGTTTCGGGTTTAGGGTTTTTGGGTTTTAGAATTTCGAGTTTAGGTTTCGATTTAGGGATTTCAGGTAGGGTTTTGGGTTTAGGGTTTCAAGATAAGTGGTTCAGGTTAAGGGTTTCAGTATAGTTCAGGTTTCAGTTTTGAACGGTTTTGGGTTTTGGTTTAGGAGTTTGCTTTTCGGTTTATGGTTTCAGGTTTAGGGTTTATGGTTTAGGTTTTTGGGTTTTAGGCTTTAGGGTTTTCGAGTTTAGGGTTAGTGGATTTAGGTTTGGGTTTAGGTTTCAGGTTTAAGGTTTCGGGATTCAAGTATAAGGTTTTAGGGTTTAGGGTTTCGAGTTAATGGTTTCGAGTTTATGTTTTCATGTTTTGGGTTTTTGGTTTAGGGTTTAGGGTTTCGGGTTAAGTGTTTTCAAGATTAGGGGTTTAGTTATAGGTTTTCTGTCCTTAGGGTTTCGAGATTCAAGTTTAGGGTTTGGGGTTTACAGATTTGGGGATTTTTAGGTTTTAGGGTTTTAGGGTTTACGAGTTACGGTTTAGTGTTTAGGGTTTACGGTTTACAGTTTACAGTTTAGGGTTTGATTTAGCGTTTAGGAGGTTTAGGGTTTTAGGTGTAGGGTTTAAGGTTTAGGGTTTCGGGACTCAAGTTTAGGGTTTGGAGTTTAGGTTTAGTTTGGGGATTAAGAGTTTTGGGTTTAGGATTTTACGGTTTAGGATTTACGGTTTAGGGTTTCAGGATTTAGGGTTTATGAAGTATAGGGTTTTGAGTTTAGGGTTTCAGGTTAAGCTTTTCGGGTTCAGGGTTTAGGGTTTCGGATTTAGGGTTCTGGGATTAGGGTTTTAGGGTTTCGGGTTTAGGGTTTCGGGTTTAGATTTTTGATTTAGGGTTTCTGGTTACGGGTTAAGTGATTTGGGATTTTGGAGGATTTTTTGGTTCGGGTTTAGGATTTCTTGTTTCGGGTTTTGGGTTTAGGGTTTTAGGGTTTCGGTTTCGTTTGATTTAGTTTAAAGTTTTCTTGTTTTTTCAGTTTCGGTTTAGAGTTTTGGTTTTAGGGTTTAGGGTTTCATGATTTAGGTTTCAAGTTTAAGGGTTTCAAGTTAGGGTTCAGGTTTAGGGTTTAGGGTTTAGGATTTAGGGTTTAGGATTTCGTGGTTTTTAGGGTTTTGGGGGTTTAGGATTAAGGTTTAAGGTTTTCTTGTTTAGGGTTTCGAGTTTAGGTTTTCAACATTTAAGTTTTAGTTTTAGGGTTTCGAGTTATTAGGGTTTCGGATTTAGGTTTCAGGTTAAGGTTTCAGGATTACGGTTTTGGGTTTAGGGTTTCAGGGTTCAGAGTTAAAGCAGGGTTTCGGGTTTAGGGTTTTCGGGTTTAGGGTTTCGGGTTTAGGATTTCGGGTTTTAGAGTTTTTGGTTTTGGGGTTTAGAGTTTTGGGTTTCGGGTTTAGGGTTTGGGTTTGGGGTTTTAAGGTTTCACGTTTCATGTTTTTGGGTATTGTGGTTTTTGGTTTTCGAGTTTAGGGTTTCTAGTTTTGGGTTTAGGGTTTATGGTTTATGATTAGTTTTAGGTTTAGGTTTCAGGTTTCAAGTTAAGCGTTTTGGGTTTAGATTTTAGGGTCTCGGATTTTAGGATTTTTGGAATCAAGGTTTTAGGTTTAGCATTTAGGATTTCGGGTTTAGGGTTTCGAGTTTAGATTTTTTTGTGTTTAGGATTTCGAGTTTAAGTTCCGATTTTAGGGTTTCAGGTTTAGGGTTTCAAGATAAGTGGTTTCAGGTTAAGGGTTTCGTATTTCGGTTTTACGGTTTTGGGTTTCGGTTTAGGAATTTGCTTTTCGGGTTTATGGTTTCAGGTTTAGGGTTTATGGTTTAGGATTTTGGGTTTAGGGTTTTGGGCTTCGAGTTTAGGGTTACTGGATTTTAGGTTTAAAGGTTTCAAGGTTTAGGGTTTCGGGAGTAAGATTTCTAATTTAGGGTTTCGAGTTTAGGGTTTCATGTTATGGGTGTCGTGTTTAGGGTTTTGGGATTAGGATTTCAAGTTTGGCATTTAGGATTTCGGGTTTAGGGTTCGGGTTTAGGGTTTTGGATTTAGGGTTTCAAGGTTTAGATTTTTAGGTTTTATGGTTTAGGGTTTAGGGTTTCGGATTTCGGGTTTAGGGAATTAAAGGTTTAGGATTTGGGTTTAGGTTTTTAGGGTTTATGGTTAGATTAGGGTTTAGTTTTTCGAGTTTAGTTCCGGGTTTAGGGTTTCAGGGTTAAGTTCGAGTTTTAGGGTTTCAAGTTAAGTGGGTTCGGGTTCAGGGTTTTATTCGGAGTTTTCGTTTTTTGGGTTTAGGGTTTCGAGTTTAGCTTTTCGGGTTTAGGTTTAGGGTTTAGGGTTTATGGTTTAGGGTTTTGGGTTTAGGGGTTTCGAGTTTAGGGTTAGTTTTAGGGTTTCAGGTTTCAGGTTTAGGGTTTTGGGTTTGGTTAGTTTCAAGTTTAGGGTTTAGATTTTGGGTTTCCGGGTTTTGGGTTTAGGGTTTTTTGGATTAGGGGTTAGGTTTCGGGTGTTTTCAAGGATTAGGGTTTTAGTTTAGGGTTTCTGTCTTAGGGTTTCGAGATTCAAGTTTAGGGTTTGGGGTTTACAGTTTTGGGGATTTAGAGTTTAGGGTTTAGGGTTTTACGATTTACGGTTTAGTGTTTAGGGTTTACGGTTTACAGTTTACAGTTTAGGGTTTGATTTAGCGTTTAGGAGGTTTAGGGTTTTAGGTGTAGGGTTTAAGGTTTAGGGTTTCGGGACTCAAGTTTAGGGTCTGGAGTTTAGAGTTTTGGGGATTAAGAGTTTTGGGTTTAGGATTTACGGTTTTAGGGTTTACGGTTTAGGGTTTTAGGAAGTTAGGGTTTTTGAGTTTAGGGTTTGAGTTTAGGGTTTCAGGTTAAGCGTTTCGGGTTCAGGGATTAGGGTTTCGGATTTAGGGTTCTGGGATTAGGGTTTCAGGTTTAGCATTTTGGATTTCGGGTTTAGGGTTTCGGGTTTAGATTTTTTGATTTAGGGTTTCTGGTTACGGGTTAAGTGATTTGGGATTTAGGATTTTTTGGTTTCGGGTATAGGATTTCTTGTTTCGGATTTTGGGTTTAGGGTTTTTTGGGTTTCGAGTTTCTTGATTTAGGTTTAAAGTTTCTTGTTTTGGGTTGAGTTTCGGGTTTCGAGTTTTGGTTTAGGGTTTAGGGTTTCATGATTTAGGATTTCGAGTTTAAGATTTTCGGTTTCAAGTTTAGGGTATCAGGTTTAGGGTTTCGGGTTTGGGATTTCTAGTTTAGGATTTTTGGTTTTAGGGTTTTTGGGTTTAGGGTTTCTGGATTAAGGTTTAAGGTTTCTTGTTTTGGGATTTTCGAGTTTCAGATTCCAACATTTTAAGTTTTAGTTTTAGGGTTTCGAGTTAAGGGTTTCGTGGTTAGGCTTTCAGGTTAAGTGTTTCAGGATTACGGTTTTGGGTTTAGGGTTTCAGGTTCAGAGTCTCGCGATTCAAGTTTAGGGTTTCGGGTTTATGGTTTCGGGTTTATGGTTTCGGGTTTAGGATTTCGGATTTAGAGTTTTTGGTTTCGGGTTTAGAGTTTTGGGTTTCGGGTTTAGGGTTTGTGGTTTGGGGTTTAAGTTTTCACGTTTCAGTTTTTGGGTATTGGGTTTTTGGTTCTCGGTATAGGGTTTCTAGTTTTGGGTTTAGGGTTTATGGTTTCATGATTAGAGTTTTAGGTTTAGGGTTTCAGGTTTCAAGTTAAGCGTTTCGGGTTTAGGGTTTAGGGTCTCGGATTTAGGATTGGAATCAAGGTTTCAGGTTTAACATTTAGGATTTCGGGTATAGAGTTTCGAGTTTAGATTTTTGTGTTTAGGATTTCGAGTTTAAGTTCCGATTTTAGTGTTTCAGGTTTAGGGTTTCAAGATAAGTGGTTCAGGTTAAGGGTTTCGTATTTCGGTTTTACGGTTTTGGGTTTCGGTTTAGGAATTTGCTTTTCGGGTTTATGGTTTCAGGTTTAGGGTTTATGGTTTAGGATTTTGGGCTTAGGGTTTTGGGCTTCGAGTTTAGGGTTACTGGATTTAGGTTTAAGGTTTCAGGTTTAGGGTTTCGGGAGTAAGATTTCTAATTTAGGGTTTCGAGTTTAGGGTTTCATGTTATGGGTGTCGTGTTTAGGGTTTTGGGATTAGGATTTCAAGTTTGGCATTTAGGATTTCGGGTTTAGGGTTCCAGTTTACATTTTTGGATTTAGGGTTTCGAGTTTAGATTTTTGGGTTTATGGTTTAGGGTTTAGGGTTTCGGATTTAGGGTTTTGGAATCAAGGTTTCAGGTTTAGCATTTAGCATTTCAGGTATAGGGTTTCGAGTTTAGATTTTTGGGTTTAGAATTTCGAGTTTAAGTTCCGATTTTAGAGTTTCAGGTTTAGGGTGTTGGGTTTAGGGTTTCAAGATAAGTGGTTCAGGTTAAGGGTTTTCGTATTTCAGTTTTACGGTTTTGGGTTTGTGGTTTAGGGTTTTGCTTTTCGGGTTTATGGTTTCAGGTTTAGGGTTTATGGTTTAGGATTTTGGGTTTAGGGCTTTTGTGCTTCGAGTTTAGGGTTAGTGGATTTAGGTTTAAGGTTTCAGGTTTAGGGTTTCGGGATTAAGATTTCTAATTTAGGGTTTCGAGTTTAGAGTTTCATGTTATGGGATTAGGATTTCAAGTTTAGCATTTAAGATTTCGAGGATTTCGGGTTTAGGGTTCGAGTTTAGATTTTTGGGTTTAGGGTTTCGAGTTTAGATTTTTGGGTTTAGGGTTTCGAGTTTAGATTTTTGGGTTTATGGTTTAGGGTTTAGGGTTTTGGATTTAGGGTTTTGGGTTAGGCGTTTCGGGTTTTGGGTTTCACATTTAGGGTTTCGAAATTAGGGTTTCATGTTTCGGGCATTTAGGATTTCAGGTTTAGGGTTTTGAGTTTAGATTTTTGGGTTTAGGATTTCGGTTTTAGGTTTCGAGTTTAATGTTTCGGGTTTAGGGTGTCAAGATTAAAGTTTCAGATTAGCGTTTCGGATTCGGTTTTTAAGGTTTCGGGTTTAGGATTTTGGTTTTCGGGTTTAGGGTTTAAGGTTTAGGGTTTAAGGTTTAGGGTTTAGGGTTTTGGGTTTAGGATTTCGAGTTTAGGGTTTCTGGATTTAGGTTAAAGGTTTTAGGTTTAGGGTTTCAGGATTAAGGTTTCTGATTTAGGGTTTCAAGTGTAGGGTTTCATGTTTAGGGTTTCGAGTTTCGGGTTTAAGATTTAGGGTTTCGGGTTTTAGGTTTTTTTGGGTTCTAGGTGTAGGGTTTCTATGTTTGGGTTTAGGGTTTCGGGATAAGGTTTCAGGATTAGTGTTTCAGGTTAACGGTTTCAGATTTCGGGTTTAGGGTTTAGGATTTAGATTTTTTAGTTTCGGGTTTCGAGTTTAGGATTTCAGGTTTAAGATTTCTGGTTTAAGATTTTGTGTTTTAGGGTTTCGAGTATAGGGTTTCTGGTTTTAGGTTTAAAGTGTTTCGGGTATTAGGGTTTTAGGTTAAGGATTTTAGGGTTTCGAGTTTGGGTTTAGGGTTTCGGTTTGAGTGTCGAGAAGAGTTTCTGGATTTAGGGTTTAGGGTTTCTGGTTTTAGGGTTTAGGTTTTTTCGGGTTTAGGGTTTACATTAAGGTTTCATTTTTAGGGTTTCAAGTTAAGGGTTTAGGTGTTTAGGGTTTCAGTTAGGGTTTCAGGATTAGGGTTTTAGTTTTAGGTTTCAGGTTTAGGGTTCGGGATTCAAGGTTTAGGGTTTTGGGGGTTTAGGGTTTAGGTTTTGGGTTTAGGGTTTAGGATTTTGGTTTAAGTTTCGGGTTTAGTAGGGTTTCAGGTTTCGAAGTTAATGGTTTCATGTTTAGGGTTTTCAGGTTTAGGGTTTTTAAGTTTAGGGTTTCAGGTTTAGGGGGTTTCAGGTTTCGGGGTTTCACAGTTTAGTTTTGGTTTATCGGGTTTTTGAGTTTTGGGTTTTGGGTTTCGGGTTTAGGGTTTTGGGTTTGGGGTTTAGATTTTCGCGTTTCGGATTTTGGGTTTTTGGTTCTAGGTATAGGGTTTCTAGTTTGGGTTTAGGGTTTAGGGATTCATGATTAGAGTTTCAGGTTCAGGGTTTTAGGTTAAGGGTTTCGGGTTTAGGGTTTAGTGTTTCGAATTTAGGGTTTCGGGTTTTGGGTTTCGAGTTTTCTTGATTTAGGTTTAAAGTTTCTTGTTTTGGGTTGAGTTTCGGGTTTCGAGTTTTGGTTTTAGGGTTTAGGGTTTCATGATTAGGGATTTCGAGTTTAAGATTTTCGGTTTCAAGTTTAGGGTTTCAGGTTTAGGGTTTCGGGTTTGGGATTTCTAGTTTAGGATTTTGGTTTTAGGGTTTTGGGTTTAGGGTTCTGGATTAAGGTTTAAGGTTTCTTGTTTTGGGTTTCGAGTTTCAGATTTCAACATTTAAGTTTTTAGTTTTAGGGTTTCGAGTTAAGGGTTTCGTGGTTAGGCTTTCAGGTTAAGTGTTTCAGGATTACGGTTTTGGGTTTAGGGTTTCAGGTTTAGAGTCTCGCGATTCAACTTTAGGGTTTCGGGTTTATGGTTTCGGGTTTTAGGATTTCGGATTTAGAGTTTTTGGTTTCGGGTTTAGAGTTTTGGGTTTCGGGTTTAGGGTTTGAGGTTTGGGGTTTAAGTTTTCACGTTTCAGTTTTTGGGTATTGGGTTTTTGGTTCTCGGTATAGGGTTTCTAGTTTTGGGTTTAGGGTTTATGGTTTCATGATTAGAGTTTTAGGTTTAGGGTTTCAGGTTTCAAGTTAAGCGTTTCGGGTTTAGGGTTTAGGGTCTCGGATTTAGGATTTTGGAATCAAGGTTTCAGGTTTAGCATTTAGGATTTCGGGTATAGGGTTTCGAGTTTAGATTTTTGTGTTTAGGATTTCGAGTTTATGTTCCGATTTTAGTGTTTCAGGTTTAGGGTTTCAAGATAAGTGGTTCAGGTTAAGGGTTTCGTATTTCGGTTTTACGGTTTTGGGTTTCGGTTTAGGAATTTGCTTTTCGGGTTTATGGTTTCAGGTTTAGGGTTTATGGTTTAGGATTTTGGGCTTAGGGTTTTGGGCTTCGAGTTTAGGGTTACTGGATTTAGGTTTAAGGTTTCAGGTTTAGGGTTTCGGGAGTAAGATTTCTAATTTAGGGTTTCGAGTTTAGGGTTTCATGTTATGGGTGTCGTGTTTAGGGTTTTGGGATTAGGATTTCAAGTTTGGCATTTAGGATTTCGGGTTTAGGGTTCCAGTTTACATTTTTGGATTTAGGGTTTCGAGTTTAGATTTTTGGGTTTATGGTTTAGGGTTTAGGGTTTCGGATTTAGGGTTTTGGGTTAAGCGTTTCGGGTTTTGGGTTTCAAATTTAGGGTTTCGGAATTAGGGTTTCAGGTTTAGCATTTAGGATTTCAGGTTTAGGATTTTGAATTTAGATTTTTGGGTTTCGGATTTCGGGTTTAAGTTTCGAGTTTAATGTTTAGGGTTTCAGATTAAGCGTTCCGGATTCGGTTTTAAGGTTTCGGGTTTAGGATTTTGGTTTTCGGGTTTAGGGTTTAAGGTTTAGGGTTTTGGGTTTCGGGTTTAGGATTTCGAGTTTAGGGTTTCTGGATTTAGGTAAAAGGTTTTAGGTTTAGGGTTTCAGGATTAAGGTTTCTGATTTTGGGTTTCAAGTATAGGGTTTCATGTTTAGGGTTTCGAGTTTCGGGTTTAGGATTTAGGGTTTCGGGTTTTGGGTTTTTTGTTCTAGGTATAGGGTTTCTATGTTTGGGTTTAGGGTTTCGGGATAAGGATTTCAGGATTAGGGATTCAGGTTAACGGTTTTAGATTTCGGGTTTAGGGTTTAGGATTTAGAATTTTTAGTTTAGGATTTCGGGTTTCAGATTTCTGGTTTAGGATTTTGGGTTTAGGGTTTCGAGTATAGCGTTTCTGAATTTAGGTTTAAAGTTTCTGGTTTCGGGTTTAGGGTTTCGGGTTTCGATATTAGGGTTTCAGGTTAAGGATTTTGGGTTTCGAGTTAAGGGTATTAGATTTAGGGTTTTGGGTTTTGACTGTCGACTTTAGAGTTTCTGAATTTATGTTTAAGGTTTCTGGTTTCGGGTTTAGGCTTTCAACATTAAGGTTTCATTTTTAGGGTTTCAAGTTAAGGGTTTCGTGTTTAGGGTTTAGAGTTAAGTGTTTTAGGATTACGGTTTTAGTTTTAGAGTTTTCAGGTTTAGGGTGTCGGGATTCAAGTAGTTTAAGGTTTCAAGTTTAGGGTTTCGAGTTAATGGTTTCGAGGTTTTCAGGGTTTTGGGTTTTGTGTTTAGGGTTTAGGGTTTCGGGTTAAGTGTTTCAAGATTAGGGTTTTAGTTGTAGGGTTTCTGTCTTAGGTTTCGAGATTCAAGTTTAGGTTTTGGGGTTTACAGTTTTGGGGATTTAGAGTTAGGGTTTAGGGTTTACGATTTACGGTTTAGTATTTAGGGTTTACGGTTTACAGTTTACAGTTTAGGGTTTGATTTAGCGTTTAGGAGGTTTAGGGTTTTAGGTGTAGGGTTTAAGGTTTAGGGTTTCGGGACTCAAGTTTAGGGTCAGGAGTTTAGAGTTTTGGGGATTTAGAGTTTTGGGTTTAGGATTTACGGTTTAGGATTTACGGTTTAGGATTTACGGTTTAGGGTTTAGGGTTTAGGATTTAGGGTTTATGAGGTATAGGGTTTTGAGTTTAGGGTTTTAGGTTAAGCGTTTCAGGTTCAGGGTTTAGGGTTTCGGATTTAGGGTTCTGGGATTAGGGTTTCAGGTTTAGCATTTTGGATTTCGGGTTTAGGGTTTCGGGTTTAGATTTTTTGATTTAGGGTTTCTGGTTACGGGTTAAGTGATTTGGGATTTAGGATTTTTTGGTTTCGGGTATAGGATTTCTTGTTTCGGATTTTGGGTTTATGGTTTTGGGTTTCGGGTTTCGGGTTTCGATATTAGGGTTTAAGGTTAAGGATTTTGGGTTTCGAGTTAAGGGTATTAGGTTTAGGGTTTTGGGTTTTGAGTGTCAACTTTAGAGTTTCTGAATTTAGGTTTAAGGTTTCTGGTTTTGGGTTTCGAGTTTCGGATTTTGGGTTTCGGGTTTAGGGTTTCAACATTAAGGTTTCATTTTTAGGGTTTCAAGTTAAGGGTTTCGTGTTTAGGGTTTAGAGTTAAGTGTTTCAGGATTAGGGTTTTAGTTTTAGAGTTTCAGGTTTAGGGTGTCGGGATTCAAGTATAAGGTTTCGGGTTTAGGGTTTCAGATTTAGGGTTTAGGGTTTAGGGTTTACGGTTTAGGGTTTATGGTTTAGGATTTCTGGTTTAAGTTTCGAGTTTAGTGTTTCAGGTTTAGAGTTTTGGGTTTAGGGTTTCGGGTATAGAATTTCTTGTTTAAGATTTTGGGTTTACGGTTTTTTGCGGTTAGGGTTTCGAGTTTCAGGATTTAGGGTTTAGGGTTTCGACATTAAGGTTTCAATTTTAGGGTTTCGAGTTAAAGGTTTCGTGTTTAGGGTTTCAGGATTAGGGTTTTAAGTTTAGGGTTTCAGGATTAGGGTTTCGGGTTTACAGTTTTTGGTATCGGGTTTTAGTTTTGGGTTTCGGGTTTAGGGTTTGAGGTTTGGGGTTTAGATTTTCGCGTTACGGATTTTGGGTTTTTGGTTCTAGGTATAGGGTTTCTAGTTTTGGGTTTAGGGTTTAGGGATTCATGATTAGAGTTTCAGGTTCAGGGTTTCAGGTTAGGGCGTTTCGGGTTTAGGGTTTAGTGTTCGAATTTAGGGTTTCGGGTTTAGGGTTTCGATTTTAGATTTTTGGGTTTAGGATTTCGAGTTAAAGTTTTCGAGTTTAGTGTTTCGGGTTTAGGGTTTTGGGTTTAGGGTTTCGGGTTTAGGGTTCAATATTAGGGTTTCATGTTAAGGTTTCGGATTTTGGTTTTAGGGTTTCACACTTTTAGGATTTTGGTTTTCGGGTTTAGGGTTTTCAGGTTTAGGGTTTAGGGTTTAGGATTTTGGGTTTAGGGTTTAGGGTTTAGGATTTTGGGTTTAGGGTTTAGGGTTTAGGGTTTAGGGTTTCGAGTTTAGTGTTTTCTGGATTTAGGTTTAAGGTTTCAGGTTTAGGGTTTTAGGATTAAGGTTTCCGAATTAGGGTTTCGAGTTTACGGTTTCATGTTTTGGGTTTCGTGTTTAGGGTTTTGGATTTGGGTTTCAGGTTTAGCATTTAGGATTTCGGGTTTAAGGTTTCGAGTTTAGATTTTTGGGTTTAGGGTTTAGGGTTTTGGGATTCAAGTTTAGGGTCTGGAGTTTAGAGTTTTGGGGATTTAGAGTTTTGGGTTTAGGATTTACGTTTTATGGTTTACGGTTTTAGGTTTAGGGTTTAGGGATTTAGGGTTTATGAGGTATAGGGTTTTGAGTTTAGGGGTTTCAGGTTAAGCGTTTCGGGTTCAGGGTTTAGGGTTTCAGGTTTAGGGTTTAGGGTTCTGGGATTAGGGTTTCAGGTTTAGGGTTTTGGATTTCGGGTTTAGGGTTTCGGGTTTAGATTTTTTGATTTAGGGTTTCTGGTTACGGGTTAGTGATTTGGGATTTAGGATTTTTTTGGTTTCGGGTATAGGATTTCTTGTTTCGGGTTTTGGGTTTATGGTTTTGGGTTTAGGGTTTCGAGTTTCTTGATTTAGGTTTAAAGTTTCTTGTTTTGGGTTGAGTTTCGGGTTTCAAGTTTAGGTTTTAGGGTTTAGGGTTTCATGATTAGGGATTCGGGTTTTAAGATTTTCGGTTTCGAGTTTAGGGTATCAGGTTTAGGGTTTTCAGGTTTGGGATTTCTAGTTTAGGATTTTGGGTTTAGGGTTTTGGGTTTAGGGTTTCTGGATTAAGGTTTAAGGTTTCTTGTTTTGGGTTTCGAGTTTCGGGTTTAGGGTTTCAACATTAAAGTTTTAGTTTTAGGGTTTCGAGTTAAGGGTTTCGTGGTTAGGCTTTTTAAGGAGGTTAAGTGTTTCAGGATTACGGTTTTGGGTTTAGGGTTTCAGGTTTAGAGTCTCGGGATTCATGTTTAGGGTTTCGTTTATGGTTATGGGTTTAGGGTTTAGTATTTCAGATTTAGAGTTTTTGATTTCGGGTTTAGAGTTTTGGGTTTCGGGTTTAGGGTTTGAGGTTTGGGGTTTAGGTTTTCGCGTTTCAGTTTTTTGGGTATTGGGTTTTTGGTTCTAGGTATAGGGTTTCTAGTTTTGGGTTTAGGGTTTATGGTTTCATGATTAGAGTTTTAGGGTTTAGGTTTCAGGTTTCAGGTTAAGCGTTTAGGGTTTAGGGTTTCGGATTTAGGGTTTTGGAATCAAGGTTTCAGGTTTAGCATTTAGCATTTCAGTTATAGGGTTTCGAGTTTAGATTTTTGGGTTTAGAATTTCGAGTTTAAAGTTTCCGATTTTAGTGTTTCAGGTTTAGGGTTTTGGGTTTAGGGTTTCAAGATAAGTGGTTTCATATTAAGGGTTTCGTATTTCAGTTTTAGGGTTTTGGGTTTTGGTTTAGGGTTTGCTTTCGGGTTTATGGAGGTTTAGGGTTTCGGGTTTATGGTTTAGGATTTTGGGTTTAGGGTTTTGGGTTCGAGTTTAGGGTTAGTGGGTTTAGGTTTAAGGTTTCAGGGTTTAGGGTTTCGAGGTTTAGGGGTTTAGGGTTTCGAGTTTAGGGTTTCGAGTTTATGGTTTCGAGTTTATGTTTTCATGTTTTGGGTTTTTGTTTAGGGTTTAGGGTTTCGGGTTAAGTGTTTCAAGTTTAGGGTTTTAGGTGTAGGGTTTCTGGCTTAGGGTTTCGAGATTCAAGTTTAGGGTTTGGGGTTTACAGTTTTGGGGATTTAGAGTTTAGGGTTTAGGGTTTACGGTTTAGTGTTTAGGGTTTACGGTTTACAGTTTACAGTTTAGGGTTTGATTTAGCGTTTAGGAGGTTTAGGGTTTTAGGTGTAGGGTTTTAAGGTTTAGGGTTTCGGGACTCAAGTTTAGGGTCTGGAGTTTAGAGTTTTGGGGATTTAGAGTTTTGGGTTTAGGATTTACGGTTTAGGTTTCGGTTTAGGTTTACGGTTTAGGGTTTAGGTTTAGGGTTTATGAGGTATAGGGTTTTGAGTTTAGGGTTTCAGGTTAAGCGTTTCGGGTTCAGGGATTAGGGTTTCGGATTTAGGGTTCTGGGATTGGGTTTCAGGTTTAGGGTTTTGGATTTCGGGTTTAGGGTTTCGGGTTTAGATTTTTTGATTTAGGGTTTCTGGTTACGGGTTAAGTGATTTGGGATTTAGGATTTTAGGGTTTCGGGTATAGGATTTCTTGTTTCGGATTTTGGGTTTATGGTTTGGGTTTTGGGTTTCGAGTTTCTTGATTTAGGTTTAAAGTTTCTTGTTTTGGGTTGAGTTTCGGGTTTCGAGTTTTGGTTTTAGGGTTTAGGGTTTCATGATTAGGGATTCGAGTTTAAGAGGTTTCAAGTTTAGGGTATCAGGTTTAGGGTTTCGGGTTTGGGATTTCTAGTTTACGATTTTGGGTTTAGGGTTTTGGGTTTAGGGTTTGTGGATTAAGGTTTAAGGTTTCTTGTTTTGGGTTTCGAGTTTCAGGTTTCAACATTAAAGTTTTAGTTTTAGGGTTTCGAGTTTAGGGTTTCGTGGTTAGGGTTTCAGGTTAAGTGTTTCAGGATTACGGTTTTGGGTTTAGGGTTTCAGGTTTAGGTATTAGGTTTTAGGATTCATGTTTAGGGTTTCGGGTTAGGTTTATGGTTTCGGGTTTAGGGTTTCGGGTTTAGGATTTCGGGTTTACGGGTTTATGGTTTAGGGTTTAGGGTTTTGGTTTAGGGTTTTGGGTTTAGGGTTTCGGGTTTAGGGTTTCAGTTTCAGTTTTTGGGTATTGGGTTTTTGGTTCTCGGTTTAGGTTTCTAGTTTTGGGTTTTAGGTTTAGGGTTTCATGATTAGAGTTTTAGGTTTAGGGTTTCAGGTTTCAAGTTTAAGCGTTTCGGGTTTAGGGTTTAGGGTTTCGGATTTAGGGTTTTTGGAATCAAGGTTTCAGGTTTAACATTTAGGATTTCGGGTATAGGGTTTCGAGTTTAGATTTTTGTGTTTAGGGATTTCGAGTTTAAGTTCCGATTTTAGTGTTTCAGGTTTAGGGTTTCAAGATAAGTGGTTCAGGTTAAGGGTTTTATTTCGGTTTTACGGTTTTGGGTTTCGGTTTAGGAATTTGCTTTTCGGGTTTATGGTTTCAGGTTTAGGGTTTATGGTTTAGGATTTTGGGTTTAGGGTTTTGGGCTTCGAGTTTAGGGTTCTGGATTTAGGTTTAAGGTTTCAGGTTTAGGGTTTCGGGAGTAAGATTTCGGGTTTAGGGTTTCGAGTTTAGGGTTTCATGTTATGGGTTTCGTGTTTAGGGTTTTGGATTTAGGATTTCAAGTTTGGGTTCAGGTTTAGGATTTCGGGTTTAGGGTTCCAGTTTACATTTTTGGATTTAGGGTTTCGAGTTTAGAGGGTTTATGGTTTAGGGTTTAGGGTTTCGGATTTAGGGTTTTGGGTTTCAAGGTTTCAGGTTTAGGGTTTAGGGTTTAGGTATAGGGTTAGGGTTCGAGTTTAGATTTTAGGGTTTAGAGGTTTCGAGTTTAAGTTTAGGGTTTTAGAGGTTTCAGGTTTAGGGTTTGGGTTTAGGGTTTCAAGATTTAGGTTTCAGGTTAAGGGTTTCAGGTTTATTTCAGTTTTAGGGTTTTGGGTTTTGGTTTTAGTTTTACATTTTAGAGTTTCGGGTTTAGGTTCTGGTTTATGGTTTAGGGTTTGGGGTTTAGGATTTTGGGTTTAGGGTTTTTGTGTTTCGAGTTTAGCATTAGTGGATTTCGGGTTTAAGGTTTCAGGTTTAGGGTTTAGGGTTTCAAGTTTAGGTTTCAAGTTTAGGGTTTCGAGTTAATGGTTTCGAGGTTTCATGTTTTGGGTTTTTTGTTTAGGGTTTAGGGTTTTGGGTTAAGTGTTTCAAGATTAGGGTTTTAGTTGTAGGGTTTCTGTCTTAGGGTTTCGAGATTCAAGTTTAGGGTTTGGGGTTTACAGTTTTGGGGATTTAGAGTTTAGGGTTTAGGGTTTACGATTTACGGTTTAGTGTTTAGGGTTTACGGTTTTACAGTTTACAGTTTAGGGTTTGATTTAGCGTTTAGGAGGTTTAGGGTTTTAGGTGTAGGGTTTAAGGTTTAGGGTTTCGGGACTCAAGTTTAGGGTCTGGAGTTTAGAGTTTTGGGGATTAAGAGTTTTGGGTTTAGGATTTACGGTTTAGGATTTACGGTTTAGGGTTTAGGATTTAGGGTTTATGAAGTATAGGGTTTTGAGTTTAGGGTTTCAGGTTAAGCGTTTCGGGTTCAGGGTTTAGGGTTTCGGATTTAGGGTTCTGGGATTAGGGTTTAGGGTTTCGGGTTTTCGGGTTTAGGGTTTCGGGTTTAGATTTTTTTGATTTAGGGTTTCTGGTTACGGGTTAAGTGATTTGGGATTTAGGATTTTTTGGTTTCGGGTATAGGATTTCTTGTTTCGGATTTTGGGTTTAGGTTTTTGGGTTTCGAGTTTCTTGATTTAGGTTTAAAGTTTCTTGTTTTGGGTTGAGTTTCGAGTTTCGAGTTTTGGTTTTAGGGTTTAGGGTTTCATGATTAGGGATTCGAGTTTAAGATTTTTGGTTTCAAGTTTAGGGTATCAGGTTTAGGGTTTCGGGTTTGGGATTTCTAGTTTAGGATTTTGGTTTTAGGGTTTTGGGTTTAGGGTTTCTGGATTAAGGTTTAAGGTTTCTTGTTTTGGGTTTCGAGTTTCAGATTTCAACATTTAAGTTTTAGTTTTAGGGTTTCGAGTTAAGGGTTTCGTGGTTAGGCTTTCAGGTTAAGTGTTTCAGGATTACGGTTTTGGGTTTAGGGTTTCAGGTTCAGAGTCTCGCGATTCAACTTTAGGGTTTCGGGTTTATGGTTTCGGGTTTATGGTTTCGGGTTTAGGATTTCGGATTTAGAGTTTTTGGTTTCGGGTTTAGAGTTTTGGGTTTCGGGTTTAGGGTTTGTGGTTTGGGGTTTAAGTTTTCACGTTTCAGTTTTTGGGTATTGGTTTTTTGGTTCTCGGTATAGGGTTTCTAGTTTTGGGTTTAGGGTTTATGGTTTCATGATTAGAGTTTTAGGTTTAGGGTTTCAGGTTTCAAGTTAAGCGTTTCGGGTTTAGGGTTTAGGGTCTCGGATTTAGGATTTTGGAATCAAGGTTTCAGGTTTACAGCATTTAGGATTTCGGGTATAGAGTTTCGAGTTTAGATTTTTGTGTTTAGGATTTCGAGTTTAAGTTCCGATTTTTAGTGTTTCAGGTTTAGGGTTTCAAGATAAGTGGTTCAGGTTAAGGGTTTCGTATTTTCGGTTTTTACGGTTTTGGGTTTCGGTTTAGGAATTTGCTTTTCGGGTTTATGGTTTCAGGTTTAGGGTTTATGGTTTAGGATTTTGGGCTTAGGGTTTTGGGCTTCGAGTTTAGGGTTACTGGATTTAGGTTTAAGGTTTCAGGTTTAGGGTTTCGGGAGTAAGATTTCTAATTTAGGGTTTCGAGTTTAGGGTTTCATGTTATGGGTGTCGTGTTTAGGGTTTTGGGATTAGGATTTCAAGTTTGGCATTTAGGATTTCGGGTTTAGGGTTCCAGTTTACATTTTTGGATTTAGGGTTTCGAGTTTAGATTTTTGGGTTTATGGTTTAGGGTTTAGGGTTTCGGATTTAGGGTTTTGGAATCAAGGTTTCAGGTTTAGCATTTAGCATTTCAGGTATAGGGTTTCGAGTTTAGATTTTTGGGTTTAGAATTTCGAGTTTAAGTTCCGATTTTAGAGTTTCAGGTTTAGGGTGTTGGGTTTAGGGTTTCAAGATAAGTGGTTCAGGTTAAGGGTTTCGTATTTCAGTTTTACGGTTTTGGGTTTTGGTTTAGGAGTTTGCTTTTCGGGTTTATAGTTTCAGGTTTAGGGTTTATGGTTTAGGATTTTGGGTTTAGGGCTTTGTGCTTCGAGTTTAGGGTTAGTGGATTTAGGTTTAAGGTTTCAGGTTTAGGGTTTCGGGATTCAAGTATAAGGTTTCAAGTTTAGGGTTTCGAGTTAATGGTTTCGAGTTTATGTTTTCATGTTTTGGGTTTTTTGTTTAGGGTCTAGGGTTTTGGGTTAAGTGTTTCAAGATTAGGGTTTTAGTTGTAGGGTTTCTGTCTTAGGGTTTCGAGATTCAAGTTTAGGGTTTGGGGTTT
Source organism: Cicer echinospermum (assembly GCA_002896215.2). Lineage (NCBI taxonomy): Eukaryota > Viridiplantae > Streptophyta > Magnoliopsida > Fabales > Fabaceae > Cicer > Cicer echinospermum. The sequence continues at coordinate 8,795 of PGTU02017059.1, read as the reverse complement.
ACAGTTTTGGGGATTTAGAGTTTAGGGTTTAGGGTTTACGATTTACGGTTTAGTGTTTAGGGTTTACGGTTTACAGTTTACAGTTTAGGGTTTGATTTAGCGTTTAGGAGGTTTAGGGTTTTAGGTGTAGGGTTTAAGGTTTAGGGTTTCGGGACTCAAGTTTAGGGTCTGGAGTTTAGAGTTTTGGGGATTAAGAGTTTTGGGTTTAGGATTTACGGTTTAGGATTTACGGTTTAGGGTTTAGGATTTAGGGTTTATGAAGTATAGGGTTTGAGGTTTAGGGTTTCAGGTTAAGCGATTTTCGGGTTCAGGGAATAGGGTTTCGGATTTAGGGTTCTGGGATTAGGGTTTAGGGTTTAGGGTTTAGGGTTACGGGTTTAGAATATCGAGTTTAAGTTCCGATTTTAGTGGTTTCAAGTTTAGGGTGTTGGGTTTAGGGTTTCAAGATAAGTGGTTCAGGTTAAGGGTTTCGTATTTCAGTTTTACGGTTTTGGGTTTCGGTTTAGGAGTTTGCTTTTCGGGGTTTATGGTTTCAGGTTTAGGGTTTATGGTTTAGGATTTTGGGTTTAGGGCTTTGTGCTTCGAGTTTAGGGGTTAGTGGATTTAGGTTTAAGGTTTCAGGTTAGGGTTTCGGGATTAAGATTTCTAATTTAGGGTTTCGAGTTTAGAGTTTCATGTTATGGGATTAGGATTTCAAGTTTAGCATTTAAGATTTCGAGGATTTCGGGTTTAGGGTTCGAGTTTAGATTTTTTGGGTTTAGGGTTTCGAGTTTAGATTTTTGGGTTTAGGGTTTCGAGTTTAGATTTTTGGGTTTATGGTTTAGGGGTTTAGGGTTTTGGATTTAGGGTTTTGGGTTAGGCGTTTCGGGTTTTGGGTTTTCACATTTAGGGTTTCGAAATTAGGGTTTCATGTTTAGCATTTAGGATTTCAGGTTTAGGATTTTGAATTTAAATTTTTGGGTTTAGGATTTCGGGTTTAAGTTTCGAGTTTAATGTTTCGGGTTTAGGGTGTCAAGATTAAAGTTTCAGATTAAGCGTTTCGGATTCGGTTTTAAGGTTTCGGGTTTAGGATTTTGGTTTTCGGGTTTAGGGTTTAAAGTTTAGGGTTTAAAAAGGTTTAGGGTTTAGGGTTTTGGGTTTAGGATTTCGAGTTTAGGGTTTCTGGATTTAGGTTAAAGGTTTTAGGTTTAGGGTTTCAGGATTAAGGTTTCTGATTTAGGGTTTCAAGTGTAGGGTTTCATGTTTAGGGTTTCGAGTTTCGGGTTTAGGATTTAGGGTTTCGGGTTTTGGGTTTTTTGTTCTAGGTGTAGGGTTTCTATGTTTGGGTTTAGGGTTTCGGGATAAGGATTTCAGGATTAGTGTTTCAGGTTAACGGTTTCAGATTTCGGGTTTAGGGTTTAGGATTTAGATTTTTTAGTTTCGGGTTTCGAGTTTAGGATTTCAGGTTTAAGATTTCTGGTTTAAGATTTTGTGTTTAGGGTTTCGAGTATAGGGTTTCTGGATTTAGGTTTAAAGTTTCTGGTTTCGGGTTTCAATATTAGGGTTTTAGGTTAAGGATTTTGGGTTTCGAGTTAAGGGTATCAGGTTTAGGGTTTCGGAATTTGAGTGTCGAGTTTAGAGTTCCTGGATTTAGGTTTAAGGTTTCTGGTTTTGGGTTTCGAGTTTCGGGTTTTGGGTTTCGGGTTTAGGGTTTCAACATTAAGGTTTCATTTTTAGGGTTTCAAGTTAAGGGTTTCGTGTTTAGGGTTTCAAGTTAAGTGTTTCAGGATTAGGGTTTTAGTTTTAGAGTTTCAGGTTTAGGGTGTCGGGATTCAAGTTTAAGGTTTTGGGTTTAGGGTTTCAGGTTTAGGGTTTAGGGTTTAGGATTTCTGGTTTAAGTTTCGAGTTTAGTGTTTCAGGTTTAGAGTTAATGGTTTCGTGTTTAGGGTTTCAGGATTAGGGTTTTAAGTTTAGGGTTTCAGGATTAGGGTTTTAGGATTAGGGTTTAGGGTTTCAGGTTTAGGGTTTCGGGTTTACAGTTTTTGGTATCGGGTTTTGAGTTTTGGGTTTCGGGGTTTTATGGTTTGAGGTTTGAGGTTTGGGGTTTAGATTTTCGCGTTTCGGATTTTGGGTTTTTTGGTTCTAGGTATAGGGTTTCTAGTTTTGGGTTTAGGGTTTAGGGATTCATGATTAGAGTTTCAGGTTCAGGGTTTTAGGTTAAGCGTTTCGGGTTTAGGGTTTAGTGTTTCGAATTTAGGGTTTCGGGTTTAGGGTTTCGAGTTTAGGGTTTCGAGTTTAGATTTTGGGTTTATGATTTCGAGTTAAAGTTTCGAGTTTAATGTTTCGAGTTTAGGGTTTTGAGTTTAGGGTTTCGGGTTCCAATATTAGGGTTTCATGTTAAGGGTTTCGGATTTTGGTTTTAGGGTTCCAATATACTGACACGTGTGCAAAGTGCAAACCCAAGTAGTAAATAGTTTCACTTAAAAGCAAAATCTTATGTGTCCTACTTCAAACCTATAGACAAAATCTTTAATATAATGTATAACCCAAGTACTAAATAATTCAAGGCATGCTGAATTAGGTAGACACAAAACAGAAAACATGTTGAAAATGGGGTAAGAATCCAAATATTTTAGTTTTTAGTTCTAACCTGAATGAGCAACAAGCAATCAAAGGATATCCACACGTGATATATATATATATATATATATATATATATATATATATATATATATATATATATATATATATATATATGTATATATATTACGTATGTGTATATTTTATATACACACGTGATATCTATATCTACCCACATGGACGTGATATATGGAGCAGCTCCGATCAAATCTATACGCAGCCATGAGTGCCGGCGAGTTAGCATGCATCTACTCCATCTTGATGCTCCACAATGACAGAATCGCAATCACCGTTAGTTTATTATCTTTCATTTAATCATCTTCAAGTTTACTATCTTGAAGGCTGCTGGCGTCACTGTCGAATCATACTGGCCAAGCTTATTCGCCAAACTTGCTCAGAATAAGAGCATTGACGATCTCGTTTTGAACGCTGGCGCTGCCGGTAGTGCCGCTGTTGCCGTATCTGCTCCTGCCACTGCTGCTGCTGGTGGAGCCGCTGCAGCTGTCGCACTTGCCGTCGAGGCCAAGAACGTACTGTTAGTAATGCTAAACCCAAAACCGTAATCCTGAAACACTTAACCTGAAAACCTAACCACGAAACCCTTAACTCGAAACCCTAAAACTAAAACTTTAATGTTGAAACCCTAAACCCGAAACTCGAAACCCAAAACAAGAAACCTTAAACCTTAATCCAGAAACCCTAAACCCAAAATCCTAAACTAGAAATCCCAAACCTAAAACCCTAAACCTGATACCCTAAACTCGAAATCGAAAATCTTAAACCCGAATCCCTAATCATGAAACCCTAAACCCTAAAACCTAAACTTGAAACCCGAAACTCAACCCAAAACAAGAAACTTTAAACCTAAACCAAGAAACTCAAAACCCTAAACCCAAAATCCGAAACAAGAAATCCTATACCCGAAACCAAAAAATTCTAAATCCCAAATCACTTAACCCGTAACCAAAAACCCTAAATCAAAAAATCTAAACCCGAAACCCTAAACCCGAAATCCAAAATGCTAAAACTGAAACCCTAATCCCAGAACCCTAAATCCGAAACCAAAAACCCTGAACCCGAAACGCTTAACCTGAAACCCTAAACTCAAAACCCTATACTAAATAAACCCTAAATCCTAAACCCTAAACCGTAAATCCTAAACTGTAAATCCTAAACCCAAAACTCTAAATCCCCAAAACTCTAAACTCAAGACCCTAAACTTGAGTCCTAAAACCCTAAACCTTAAACCCTACACCTAAAACCCTAAACCTCCTAAACGCTAAATCAAACCCTAAACTGGAAACTGTAAACCGTAAACCCTAAACACTAAACCGTAAATCGTAAACCCTAAATCCTAAACTCTAAATCCCCAAAACTGTAAACCCCAAACCCTAAACTTGAATCTCGAAACCCTAAGCCAGAAACCCTACACCTAAAACCCTAATCTTGAAACACTTAACCCGAAACCCTAAACACAAAACCCAAAACATGAAAACATAAACTCGAAACCATTAATTCGAAACCCTAAACTTGAAACCTTAATCGTGAAACCTTTAACTCGAATTCCTAAACTTGAAACCTCAATTGTGAAACCCTAAAACCCTAAACCTAAACTCAAAACTCGAACCCCTAAACCAGAAACTTTAAACCTAAATCCAGAAACCCTAAACTCAAAACCCTAAACCCAAAAAATCCTAAACCTGAAATCCTAAACCCGAAACCCTAAAACTGAAACTCAAAACCAAAATTCTAAATCCTAAACCCTAATCCTGAAACCCTTATCCCGAAACCCTAAACCCAAAACTACAAACCCTATACCTAAAACAAAAAACCTAAAACCCGAAACCTAAAACCCTTAACCCCAAACCCAAAACTCTTAACCAGAATCTCTAAACTGGAAACCCTAAACTCGAAACAGTAAACTTGAATCCTGAAACCCTAAACCTAAAACCCTTAACTAGAAACCGTAAACAGAAACCCAAAACATGAAACCCTAAACTCGAAACCCTAAATCGGAAAACTTAATCCTGAAACCCTAAATTCGAAAACCAAAATAGTAAACCTGAAACCCTAAAACCGAAATCTGAAACCCTTAACCTGAAACCCTAATCTTGAAACCCTAAATCCGAAACCCTAAACTCGATACACTAAACTCGAAACATAATCCCGAAATCCTAAACCCTAAACCTGAAACCCTAAACCCGGAGAACAAAATCCTAACCCGAAACTCTAAAACTGAAATCCGAAAACCTGAAACCTGAAACCTTATTCTTGGAACCCTAAACCCGAAACCCTAAACCCAAAACCCTAAATCCAAAACACTAAACTCGAAACTTAAACCTGAAATCCTAAACCCAAAAATCTATATTCGAAACCCTAATCTGAAATCCTAAATTTGAAACCCTAAACACCAAACGCCTAACCTGAAACCTGAAACCCTGAACCTGAAACTCTATTTATGAAACCTTAAACCCAAAACTAGAAACCCTATACCTAGAACCCAAAATCCGAAACGCGAAAAACCTAAAACCCCAAACCTCAAACCCTAAACCCCAACCCTTAACTCGAAACCTCAAACTTGAAACCTTAATCCCAAAAACCATAAACCAGAAACTCTAAACCTAAAACCATAATCCCAAAACACTTAACCCGAAACCCCAAACCCAAAAATCTAATCTCAAAACCCTAAACCCTACACCCGAAACACCAAACCGAAATCCTAAATGCTAAACCTGAAACCGTAATCCCAAATCCTTAAATCCAAAATCGTAAACTCTAAACCCAAAATGATTAACCTGAAACCCTAAACCCTAAACCATAAACCCGAAAACTTTAATCATGAAACCCTAAACCCAAATCTAGAAACCCTATACCAAGAACAAAAAACCGTAAACCCTACACTCGAGACTCTAAACCCGAAATCTTAAATGCTAAACCTGAAACCCTATTCCCAAAAGCCTAATCACAAAACCCTAAATTCAAAACCGTAAACCCTAAACCCTAAACCCAAAAATCTAAACCCGAAACCCTAAACCTGAAACCGTAATCCCGAAATCCTTAAAATCTGAAACTCTAAACCCAAAACCCTAATCCCAAAACCCTAAATCCGAAAACCCTAAACCCAAAACGCTTAACCTTGAAACCCTAAACCTGAAACTTGAAATTGTAATGATGCAACCCTAAACCCTAAACCCAAAACTAGTAACCCTATACCTAGAACCAAAAACCCAAAAATCTGAAACCCAAAACTCTAAACCCGAAACCCTAAACTTGAATCCAAAATCCTAAACCTGAAACCCTAAACCTAAACCCTAATCCTGGAAGACTTAACCCGAAACCCTTAACACGAAACCCAAACCAAAACATTGAAAACCTAAACTCAAAACCCTTACCTCAAACCCAAAACATGAAACCTTTAATCCGAAATCCCTAAACCGAAACTCTAAACATGAAACCAAAACCAGAAACCTTAAACCTAAATCAGAAACCCTAAACTCGAAACCCTAAAACTAAAACCAAAAATCCTATGTCATGGATAGTCATAATTGTTGATCTTATGCAGATACTATGAATGAATATGTTTTTGAGTTATATGTTGCTAATAATATGTTTTGACTACTTGGTAAAAATTTATGTTTGTCTTCGTTATTTAAGAATAAGAACATAACATTTTCCTATTGTATGTGGTTGTTGAAATAATTGCAATTATTTGGAGTTATTTTTGTGTTTTTCTAGCAAAAGTAACTTGCTGTACATAGTTCAATGGAATTCAGCGTTACTGGATATAGAAGTTGGGTTCTTTTCCATCCACTTCCCCCTTTCTTTTGACTAAAGTAATGTGCTTTGGCAACTGAGACATCTTCCTCGTCACACCAAATTTGCAAAAAGTGACCCTTCTTTTTATGGTTAATGATTTGTGGTGCTTAAGGATTGCCTTAAAAGCTTATCATCCGAAATGCTGTGAATAAAAGACAATACCTTTTGAAGAATGAGAGTAATTGGTGTTTTGGTAAGCTGCTGCTTTCAACTTTATCTATACTTATGCGGCATTCAAATACATTTCTTTTACTTCGTTGGTCTCTAAGTATTTATGCAGTTGATACTGCCATGACAATTGTCAATCTTATATGTTTTTTAAAAATGTATCTGCCCGAGTATATGTTTTCGAACACTCTATAATCTATACATTATATGAAATGATATCCTAATTATGCCTTAAATGCTTGAGAAAATGGTGTTAATGTTAAATGTCTTTTAATTCTTTCTGATGCTAAATGACTTAAATAATTTTTATAGGTTACCCATTATGGCTACATATGCAGAAAAGCATCAAAGGTCATGTGGCTTTACTGCCCAGCTGCTGTTATTGTGGAAAATGCTATCTTGATGGTGGATTTGCTACTGTCGAAGAAACAAAAGGATTTTGGAGCACTGCGGCAAATATTGCTCTCTACCTGAACAAAACAAACTGATGTTGATTCTAATGGGGTAAGATATGTTTCAATCATGTGGTATGTTATATACAGCAAGAGAAAGAATATAAAACAATCATGTGTTATTATTACACTATGGTAATAATATGTTATTATTATATATTTATTATATATTATATATTAATATATTATTATTATTATTATTATTATATTATTATATATTATTATATAATATGTTACTCTATTTTATAATGAACAAACTAAAATGAATGAATTCAAATATTGTTTTTAACTATTGATAAAAAGTTATTATTATTATAGCAGTTTTTTATTTTATCGAAATACAAAATTTATTAAGTAATTAAATCAACCATAATGAAAGAGATAATACAAAGATAATAATTCTCAATCTAAATGTTAGAGCAGTTAAAAAACCAGCAAGCACAATGACTCATTAGCTTAGCTCATTCGCAGTTCAAACTCACACCACTTCTAGAGAGAGAAATAAAACAGTGTCAGAGAGATGAGAGAAACACATTTATTCACAATCATAATGAACTCTTCTCACATTCTCATCTCTTCACTTCAATCTTGTTTCTGTGTCATAATCTTCAATAGTATGTAATGTAGGGATCCATGGGCGTGGTCCGTTAGAGATCAACGCCACAGAGTCAGCCACCGACGAAGTTCGGAGCCGGAATATTCAAGAACTTGACAGAGCATCTTTGTGACGTCTGGATGAAACTCGACAGAGTTGGTTACTGGATCCCACTGATCAGAAGAAGAAGTAGTAGATCTGGGTTGATCACTTGTTAGCCGCAAGATCTTCGTTTGGACTGTATGAACAATCTGTTTTGCTGATTTTGTTGCTGGTTTTGTTTACTCTTATTGTTAAAACCGTCCTCTCAATTCATCAATAAACATCCTCCTCCTGATAATTATACATCTTAGCGCTTATAAGCTCTTATGTTCTTCAATGCCCAAAAAATGTAAGCTTTTTTCTGAATGTCCTCTTCATTTTGTTTTGTTGGACTTAACTAATTGGGTAAATTTTATTTTTTATGAATTGGAGTTTTTATATATGTGGTATTTACTTGATTTTTTATGTGATTCATTTTTATGTTATGATTCATATAGGGACCAATAGTGTAAAGTTTGATTTTTTATGAAAATGGTTTTTTTATTTTATATTTTTGTATGTATTTTAGTTGAATTGGTTTGTGATTCATTTCTATGTGTCATAGAGGGACAAATAGTGTTAGTTTGATTTTTTATCTTGCTTTTTATGTTATGTTATCTCAATTTGATTAGTGAATTCTGTCAAAAAAAAGAAGTTTGATAATGTAAGTGACTTTCAACCTTCTGATTATGAAGACCTCAATGACACATCAGGAGTTAAATCGGTGAGTGGAAAGAAGAAGTGCATGAAAAAGCTAAATTCAATAAAAGGAAAAAGTTGGAGATAAGAAAAAGGATTATGTAGGATGGGGTTCAAGAAGTCTCATTGATTTTCTTGAAGATATTAGTAGAGACACAACCAAAGAACTTTCGGAACACGATGTTGCTTCATTATCATTGAGTACTGCAATAGTACAAGCTATTGACCCTTCGAAAGATCATATGTGATGAAAAGTTAAGGACTTTCCTGCTACTAGTTTAGTTTAGTCTTTGTTGTTCCTTCTACTCCAAACTTATATATAATAACTTGCAATCCTCCCTTTTAAAGGAATCCCCGTTCAATAG
>PGTU02017057.1:0-10094 GCA_002896215.2 Cicer echinospermum | reverse complement strand
TGCATGCACAAGATTGGTTGAAAACCCTAAATGGATTAGAATAAGCATAGCGAGGAGTAAAGAGACCTAAATGTTAATTCAATGAGAAAAACACACCTATTGGATCACAATATTGTTTAAGTTCACATATTGTTTAAATTCACATACTAGATAACTTTAAGGAGATGAAAATGACCAAATTGTTACCGGAAAGACACAAACACACCTATTTGATGAACCAGTGGTTAAAACCCTAGTTGGATAAATAAGCCAAGGGGATGAAAATGACCTAAATGTTTAATCGAATGATATAAATGAATCTATTGGATGCCCGCAAGATTTGGTTAACCTAGGGAGACGAAATCGACTAATGTTTATCTTAGGGAGAATTATTGCAGCAAGATTGGTTAAAACTCTTAATTGGACAACATTTAGCCTTAGGAGGACGATAAATGAATAATGACCTAAATTTAATCCAATGACACACAAATGACTTATGGATTACAAGATTGGTTTGGAACCCTAAATGTCAATGACACAATTGCGATGCACAATTAAAACCCGAAATGGAGGAATAAGCATAGGGATGACGAAAATGACCTAGATGTTCATAATGACACAAACAACACAATTTGGTGCACAAGATTGTTAAAATCCTAATTGACTAGAATAAGCCTAGGGAGGACGAAAATGATAAATGTTAATCCATGACACAAATGAAACATATTGGATGCACAGATTGGTTAAAAACCTAATTGGACAAGAATAAGCCAGGAGCGGAGGACCTATGTAAATGAGACTTAAATGTTAATCCAATGAACACAAATTAAATATTGGATTCACCAATATTGTAATAATTGCAGAATGACATTATGCAATAAGCCCTAATTGGAGAATAAGCAGGGAGGAAAATGACCACAAATGTTTATCGATGACACAAACCACCTATTGGATGCACAGATTGGTTAACCTAGTTGACTAAGAATAGCCTAGGGAGGATGACAATGAACTAAAGTTTAATCGAATTTGACATTAATGACTTATAGGATGCACAGATTGGTTAAAACCTATTGACCTAGGAAGAAGAAAATAACCTAAGATGTTAGGGACAATAAATATTGCATGCACAGATTGTTAAAAACTTATTGTGACAAGATGAGTCTAGGTATGGACGAAATGACCTAAATATTCATACCAATAGAATCACAATGCCACACTGAATAAACTAGACTTAATGTTAAGGCATAAATGAACTTATTGCATGAACAGATTGTTAAACCCTTAATTGGACTAGATAAGCTCTAAGGTGGAAGAAATCATCTAAATGTTTTAATCATTGCACAATGAACATATTTGATGCACAAGAATTGTTTAAAACCCTAATTAGAAAGAATAGCCAGGGATTACGAAAATGATAATAAAATGTTTAATCAACGCATGCACAAGATGACTATTTGGACAGAATAAGCACGAAAACGACCTAATGTTTGTATAACACTAAATATTGAACAACATTGGTTAAATTATTGGACTAGAGGAGTAAAGGACCTAATGGTTAATCCATGAATAAATGAACTTACTTGAGCTCCAGATTGGATTAAAGACCCTAAAGACTGGAATAAGCCTAGGTGGAGATGAAAATGACCTAAATGTTTAATCATACACAAACACACGTGTTGGATGCACAAGATTGGTTATAAACCCTAAATGGATTTAGAATAAGCATAGGGAGCAAAAAAAGACCTAAATGTAATTCAATGACACAAACAAACATATTTCATGCACAAGGTTGTGGACTTTAGTCCTTTGATTCTAATTTTGACATAATTAACAAATCAACAATGTTCATACACTACATGATAAATCTAAATTTTGAATTGAGACAGATTTCAGGAACAACAATCAAATCCTACACACTTGGAACATATTTTTGGAACACAAGAAATAAACAAAATTGATTTTTGACTGAAGCAAATCGATTGGGAAATCGATTTCATAACAAGGGTGTAAGGAAACACAAAACTGTTTGTGTTGGTATAATCGATTGGGCAATCGACTGACTAAATTAGAAATGAAAATTTGCACAAGTCAGTAGCACCCCAGTTGAGGGTAATCGATTGACAAATCGATTATACATTTCACAATAAACCTGATTGAAAATAAATCGATTGGGAAATCGGATTGGACAAGTCACAGTGGACACCCCAGTTTGAGGTAATTCGATTGGCCAATCGATTGCTAAATATCTTTGCAAAATAACTTTCCCTGTGACAAACACAATCGATTGGACAATCATTGTGTGAAATTTCAATCAAGTAAAGTTTGGTTGCAATCGATTTGGGAATCGATTGAACTAAACCCCAGGTAAGAACGTTTTCAACAAATACATACAATCGATTGGCAATCGATTAACATCAAAATGCTGAGTCATGACTTAACACAATCGATTGGCAATCGATTGACAGAACTTTTGAAACCACAGTGAACTCTGACTTGTGACCAAATGATTCTGAGTATTGTTAATCGATATGAAGACTTATACAATCGATTATGAATCGATTGATATGTGTTTCTAATTTTGAATATAACATCTGCATCGATTACGAAATCGATGCATATCAGTCTTAAACATAATCACTTGAAAATGTTGTTAAAGAATCGATGATAAATCGATTGGTTAATTAGTTTCAAGATTCAAGAACAGACACACGGAAATCGATTGCAAATCGATATAGACTGTTTTATCACTTTAAGAAATCGGTGGTGATCGATTGATTAATCTGCTTTCAAAACTATATAAACTGTCTTCAATCATTCTTTTAATAATATAATGATAACTCTTGATAACACTTTGAATATTCTTGATATACAAAGAACTCTCAATAACACCTGGTTAATACACTGAGATTGCTTTTTCAGATCATAGAAAGAGAGATTATCAACAATCAATAGAAGGCTGGAAAAGTGATCTTGAAAGACAGCGTTTCTCTATGAACAATCTTTGATTCCAGAATTGTGAGAAGCCACATGACCAAGATTGAGACTACTTTTTGTCTTCCTTTATTCTGTTTTATATACTTTGAAACAAAAACAAAGCGAAGAAAGCCAGCTAGAAACTGGTGACTACTTTCTTGGGTGAGAGTGCCTCAACAAGAAAGTCGTACTTTTGATTCTGGTTAGATTGTTGAGTATCGCAAGGATCAGAGGTGATCAATAGGAAAGAGATCATTAGTGATAGGTTTCGGGAATGAAACTGGACAATTGTAATTGATTCTTTCTATTGGAGAAGGAAAATCTGAATTCGTTTGGATTTGCAGACTGGATGTAGTGTGTCAAGTGACAAACTGAACCAGTATAAATTCTTGGTGCAATCTTCTTAACCCTTAAACTCCTTTAATTTTCTATCTTGCAATTATCTGTATATGTGATTATATAGAGCTGGTTAAACATATTCTGTGATAAGTAATATTGTTAATCTGATAATTTGACTTGCATGCATCTGGTTAATCTATATCAATATAATAAAACTTGCTAATCTTGTATGCCACATTTAAATTCGTCGTGTGTGTATTGAAATTGATCTCATTTCTTAAAGAACTTGATACATTCCGATTATTACGAGGTCTAACCAACCAACAATTGGCCTCAGAGCCTAACTTTTCGAGAGTACAACTCATAAAAGCATTGGCCTCAAACGATTTTCTGGGAGAAAGGCGCAATCGTTAGCAAGACCTCCAGCTTTCAACGGAACAGCTTATATGTACTGGAAGCACATGAATGCTGATCTTCCTGGAAGCCAGTGCATAGACATCTCCTTGACACTGTTGAAAACGGTCCATATATTCCCAAGATTGCAGGAACAAATGACTCAATGATTTCTCAAGCTAGAGCCGACTGGTCAGACGACGACGAAAAAGAAGGTAGGTTTAATGCTTAAGGCTAAGAACATTATAACATCTGCTCTTTGTGCAGAAGAATTCTTTAGAGTATCAAACTGCAAGTCAGCAAAAGAAAATGTGGGACATTCTTCAAGAAACACATGAAGGGAACCACAGGATGTGAAGAGAGCTCGCGTAAACACACTTGCACGAATATGAATTATTCAGCATGAAAAAGGACGAATCCATCAGCGATCTGCAAAACCAGATTCACACACATTGTGAATAATCTTCACGAATTGGGGAAAGCAAGTGGAAACGAACAGCAGATTGGAAAAATTATGAGGTGTCTAACCAGAGAGTGGCAGCCTAAAATTACACAGCCATAGCAGAGTCTAAAGATTTAGCAAAGATGACGACTGCAACTTTGTTTGGAAACTAAGGGAACATGAAATGGAACTACATCGACTGGACGAATCAGAAATGGAAAGTCGCAAAAAGAAAGGACTATTCCCTGAAGGTTCAAGCCCAGCAATCGAAATGATCAGATAGCTGCTCAGATCAAATCCAGTAGTGATCTGAAGAGCCGGAAATAGGGTTCCTTGTCAAGAAATTTAAGAAGTTTCTAAGAAGAAAGACAACAAATTCAGAAAACCATCTAGCTCCAAGACTACTCGACAACAAGACCATACATGCTATGAATGTGGTAAAATGGTCACATAAAGTCAGAATGCTACAAATTGCAAAACAAGAATAGAGCTACAAATCAAAAGGCAAGGAACCAGTCACCAAAACCAGAAAAGCTTATATTGCATGGAATGATAATGATGAATCCTCTGCCTCTTCTGATGAAGAAGAAGTCAATTTGTGTCTCATGGCAAATACAGATTCAGAATCAGAAAAATGAGGTTAGTTCACAATCTAATCCAACATATGATGAGCTACAAGAACTTTCAATGAACTGCATGATGATTATGTGAATTCCATAAACAGTTGTTAAGCACAAAGAAAATGCTTGAACAAATGAATATTGAACATAAAGAAATTGAAAATTTATGTGAACAACTGAAAAAGGATTCACATGAAAAAAATCTGCAAAGTGCATTAACTTGGAAAATACTGTTGCATCATTAAAAACTGATTTATTAAAGTTTTGCAAATAGTAAAGAATAAACTGAAATTCATATTAGCAATCAAGACATGTTCATGAAAAAATCTGGTTTAGAATATACACCAAATATACATGTTAAAAGAATAAAAACAGAATGGTATTGGTTATATGCAAACCTGAAATGTCAAACATGTCAAAAAATCTGCTATTGCTAAGAATGTATGACATCTTTACTAAACCAAATAAACATTCATCCTTTGATGGCAAATGTCATTTCTGTTGCAGAAAAGGACATTTTGTGTCAAATTGCAAATTTAAAAAAATTAGCCAATCAAGGATGGAAGCTAGTTTGGATAGCCAAGAAATCTGTGTTTGACACTAACCAACCAGGACCCAAGTTAAATTGGGGACCTAAAAAAAAATTCTGATTTTGTATTGCAGGTGTGCTTGACATCCACGAAAACACTCATGTATCTAGATAGCGGAATGCTCAAAGCACATGACTCGTGACACATCCAAATTCATGTCCTGACATTAAAGGAAGGAGGCTTTGTCATATTGGTGATAACAACAGAGGGAAGATCAATTGGAATTGTTGATGTAGGCGATGATAATCATCATCAGTAATCAAAAATGTGTTATATGTTGAAGGATTAAAGCACACTTACTGAGTATAAGCCAGCTATGTGACAAAAGTTTTCAAGTAAGTTTTTCATCACAATCTTGCATTATTGAGCATAAAGATGACAAACACATAAAGCTAATTGGGGACAGAATTAACAACATTACATGTTGGATTTCAATTCTGTACAGTGCAGTATGCTGCTTGTTATCCAACTCAGATGAAACATGGCTTTGGCATAAAAAGAATTGCTCACATTACACATTAAATCATTTTGAATAAACTTGTCAGCAAACCAGTTAGTTCTTAGGTTCTACCAATAGGAAGTCTCTAAAATAGCTGTGTGAGCATGTGAGAAAGTAACTGTTAAGAACTCCATTTCCCTCTATAGACTTGGTTAGAACAATATAGAGTTTTACACTAGTCACATGACCTTTTTTCGGACCTGCCAATTAGAGTTTTAGTGAACCTGTATGGATATGTGCTGGTTGTGATTTTTATTTAGGATCACATGGACTTACTTTTTAGCTCATAAGTGATACATTCTCTTGTTTTTAAAAAGTTTGTTGCTTTTAGTACCAAAATGAGATGATCTGAAATGTTTCATAAAAAGTGATCATGGAGGTGAATTCAATATGATCTTTTCCAAAATTATTGTGAATCAAATGGATCAACCATAAATATATTCTGCCCCTAGGACACCACAGCGAATGGGGTAGTGAAGAGGAAAAATAGAATCCCTAGAAGAGTTAGTTAGACCATGCTTAATGACTCCAACTACCTTAAGTACTTTTGGCAGATGCAATTAGTACAGCCACTCATGTTGTGATAGACGTTCTCATTAGGCCCCTGCTTAGGAAACACCCTATGAGCTTTACAAGGGTAGAAAACCAACTGTCCTACTTTAGAATCTCTTGGTTGTTAGTGCTTTGTTTTTGAACAATGGCAAAGAACATCTAGGAAAGTTTGACCTAAGCAGATGAAGGTATCTTTTTAGGATATTCCAAACTGTAAGGCTATTAGAATCTACACAAAGAACAAAAACCATAGAAGAGTCAGTTCATGTAAAGTTATGAATCTTTTACAGAAACTTGACAAAACTCCTTCTAGGTTATTTACATTTTGGATGATGTTGTAGGAATCTGAACCACTAGAACAACCTATAGCTGACCCCAACATAGTTAGACCCTGTAAACCTATAGAACCCTGTGAGTTTGCCTAAGAAGAAGTTCAACAGAAACCACCTTTAGACAACATT
Organism: Cicer echinospermum; assembly: GCA_002896215.2. NCBI lineage: Eukaryota > Viridiplantae > Streptophyta > Magnoliopsida > Fabales > Fabaceae > Cicer > Cicer echinospermum. The sequence continues at coordinate 3,246 of PGTU02017057.1, read as the reverse complement.
ATAGGCATATCTCAAAGGTGTTGCAACTAGGAGAAGCTAGTCAGTTTTGTAATTAGCAGCCTTTGTATCTCAGATTGAACCTAAAAACATTAAGGAAGCCCTGCTAGATAGTGAGTGGTACTTGCTATGCAGAGATTAACCAGTTTGAGAGAAACAAGGTGTGGACTTAGTACCTAGCCAGAGGGTAGCATGTCATAGGAACAGGTGGGTGTTCAGAACAAGTGGGATGAGAATGGTTGTGATAACTAGGAATAAGCCAGATTAGGTTGCAAAGGGTTATAGTCAAGAGGAGGGATAGATTTGATGAACTATGCCCCCAGTAGCTGACTAGAAGCCATTAAGATTTTATTGGTATGCTTGTATCATGACTTCAACCTTTACAAATGATGAAAAGTGCTTTCTCAATGGTGACCTCCAAGAGGAAGTCTTTGTTAGCCAAACACCTGTTTTGAAAATCCGATTTTTCCTAACCATGTGTATAAACTCTCAATGCCCTCTATGGGTTAAAAACAACTCCAAGAGCTTGGTATGAGAAGCTCAGCATTTCCTAATTCAAAAAAAATTTCAAGAGGAAATGTTGGACAGACACTTTTTACAAAACTACTGAAAATGACATCTTGCTGGTCATTTATGTTTGATGACATAATATTTGGATCAACAAATGATAAACTTTGGCAAAGATTTGAAATTTAATGAAGAGGTAATAATTTGAAATGTCAATGATGGGTGAACTGTCATATATTCTTGGGATTCAAATAACCAATAAAGCAGCAAGGCATTTTCATTAGTCATCTCTAAATATTGTTCTGAGATTGATAAAGAAATTTAACTTGATAAACTTAAGTCCATTATACACCATGAGTCAAGGAATTTCTTGACCGAGATGAGAAAGGAAACCTATAGATGTCACTAGATTTCGTGGTATGATTGGATCTCTGCTTACCTAACGCAAGCCGACCAGATATTATTGTTAGTGTTTGTATGTGCGCAAGGTATCATCGACATCCGAAGGAATCTCACTTCAGTGCAGTTTAGAGAATTTTCAGATACTTGGTTAGGTACTAAAAGTCTTGGTTTGTGGTATCAAAGGATCACTGTACATTGATTGGTTATTCCAGACTCAGACTATGCTGTGTTGTAAACTTGACAGGAAAAGTTACTCAGGGAACTGTCATTTGCTTGGTAATTCTCTAGTGTCTGTCTCAGTCAGAAGCAAACAAGTATTGCTTGTTCCTACTGCTGAAGCTGAATAACTAGCAGCTGGGAGCTGTGTGCTTCAAATCTGTGGATGACAGCATTTAATGGACTTGTGTCGATTTGGGTACAGTGCCGTCATGTTGATAACACAGTGCTATCAGCCATAACAAGAACCAGTAATGCACTCAAGGACCAAAACACATTGAGTATAGGCATCACTTTCATAAGAGACCACTTTCAGAATGGGAGTTATCAAACTTGATGTATGTTGACATATATAGAACAGTTAGCTGATATCTTCACAAAAGCGTGCCAAAGAAAGTTTTTTTGAATATAAGGATGGAAACTAGGGATCATTGTCCTAGTGAAGTATGATGTTTGTTGATTCTGGTATTTTCCAGTAATGTTTTCCAGTTAAATCGATTTGGGAAATTCGATTACAGCTGGTAAAAAAAGGTTTATAAAATCGATTTGGAGTCGATTACCTTAACCATGGATTCAAATTTCAGAGAAAATTTTACTTTTTAAAATCTTCACGAGCATCGATTTGAAATCGATTAGTTTAGTGTTCACCTTAAGACATCGATTTGGAATCGATTAAGTAAACTGAACTCGATTTGACAATCGATTTGAAATATGACCGTTACTCTTATTTTACTAGCCCGTTGATACTTCATCATGTACTGAATCATTGAGGTCTTGTCCCAGCAACGGTAACCTAATCGATTGGGAAATCATTACAAGTCAGGATAAATAGAACAGTTCTAAAAATCGATTTCTGCATTCTCTTTTCCAGATTTTCACTGCTTTTCTCTTGTCTGCTTCATTCTTCTGTCTCTGCATCTGTTTGTATCTGCATTCTACATTCTACCTATCGAATCTACATCAAATATTGATATTGGCACGTGTAAACAGACCCACTCGCCACGCCATCTCCTGAATCTCCTTCCACAATGAACACCTTCACCCCACCAACTTTGAGAAAGAGAGTACCCATCCAACCACAAAATTCTTTGCCAAAGATAAGGGACAAGTTCCTGCACCAACCAAGAAAAGACGAAGAAACGTAAGGAACCCCCAACAGAGAAGCTCATGGCTGATGCCATGAAAGAAATATCTCAGAAAAGGAAGAAGAAACCTAATTCTTCACCACCTCCCAAGAAGGTCTCAGCACCAAAGGAAAAGGAGGCATAACCATCTCTGTCAACAGACTTTGCAAAGAGGAAAATTCATGAGGCAAGAACCATGGATTTTGCATACTTTGATGTTGTTGAATTCACGTTTCAAAACCACCTCAGATTTCATGGATTGGAGAGTTTTCTGTCTTCTACACTTGATAGCTACCCAAGGCTGATCAGGGAGTTTTATTCTACATTCAAGTTAACTGAAGAAGGTTTTACTGCTTTAGTTAAGGGAAAAAGGATTGCAATGTCCTTTGATGATTTCTCAACTTTGTCTGGATTGCCTTTCTACGGCAAATCTATTGATGGCAGCTCGGAAACTGACACTGCTGATGAAGGTTGGGAAGAAACACTTGATAGGCATACCGCAGTAAAAGACCTGATGGTTGATGGGTTCGTTGAATCGATTTCATTGCCCATTGGTCAAATGAAGGTTCAACAGAGGATGTTGATGTATACTCTTACGCGTATGCTGGTACCAAGATCAGGAAACCATGCAGTAGTCCAGAAGTTGGACATCATACTGTTATGGGGCTTATCCAAAGAGCTAAGGATGAGCTGGTGTTCGATTGTGCTAAGGCACATGTTGGAAGCATCTAAAAGCAAGCTGATGTTGCCTTATCCACAGTTGATCACAAAAATTCTCAAACACTTTAAGGTTTCATTTGGAAATGAGGAATCTGCTAAAACCACACTGGTGTTTGGTGAATCAATTGTGAATCAAATGCAATTGAAACGGTTACACGGAAAATGGATAAGACCTCAAGCTGCTGTTGAACCAGCCCAGTCTCAGCTGTAACACCCCGTTTTTCAAAGCGAGGGTGTATTTTTTTTTCAAAAGAAATTAAACTGAAACAGAGAATTAAAC
>PGTU02017054.1:0-17817 GCA_002896215.2 Cicer echinospermum | reverse complement strand
TTTTTTTTTTTTTGCTAAGTTAAAAAGGTTGGTTTTACAAAACCTTTTTTTGGTTCAAGAAATTTATTTTAGGTCTTATCTAATTTTCCCTTTTCAAAAAATAAAATTGGTGGCGACTCCTTTTTCACGGAAAAATCAGACGTGACAGTCTTTTTGCCTCTACTCTGGCCACAAGATCCCAAACATAATTTCTTTTGAACTCATTGAGTTCCTCTTGCATTGATAGGATCTACCCATCATCGGCCAAAGCTTCATCAATAGAGACAGGTTCAATCAAGGAGATCAAACCAAACAGTGGGGTGTCCTTTAGTTAAGATATGGGTCTTAGAATCATTGCATTTCCAATATAATTAGAGTGTTAGATGATGATTTTTGTACTTTCGTCCAGTATTTGACTTATGAACTAATTTGATGGCTTTTGACTTTGTCAGATTCATCAATGCTTTGTTAGGTTCCTCTGATTTCTTGTATTACCTTTTATTTTTCAAAATTCTTCTGGCCTGTGCTACATCCTTTTGATTTACCTATTCCTCTGCGTTCTAGGAACCTCAATATCCTCAACTTGCTTGACTTATGAGAAAGTTGTTTTCATTGAACTTGACATAATTGATTAACTCTACATTCCACGATCTCACTGTTGAATACTTTATTAAGCTTTAGATCTTTTCAGAGTATCCAAGAAGTACAGTTTTTGACGAGGGTTAAACTGCCAAGGTTATCTTTAGTATTTAATACCATAGCTACAAACCAAATTGACCAAAGTAAGAATGTTAATTTATACCTTTCCTAATCATAACAATCTTATTTTGTCCGAAATGCTTATAACATTTGTTTCATATCTCATAGTGTGAGTCATTTCTTGAAGAGTGCATTCTTCTTTCGATAACAACATTCTACTGAGGTGTTTACGGGATGAAAATCATGTAATATAACAACTCTCTTCACATAATGCTCAAAGAGTTTTTTGTTGAATCACCAACATTATTACTATGGATAGTTACTATAAAGATTGCTTCTCATTGCACTTGTTTGCAAAAGGTTAGCGAACATCTTATGAGACTCCATCCGTTGTGTTTGAGAACCTAACCCATGTCCATCTAGAGTTATCATCACAATTTACTAATTCATACTTGCTACATTCAACAGATAATTTTAACTAGACCAAAAGGTCAAATGCAAAAGCTCGAAAGGTTTGCTGTTTGGAAACAATATCTTTAATGCAAAGAATTCTAGTAATTTGAACTTGAGATTGAAAGCCTCTAACAAGTTATAATTTGTTTAATTTTGAGATTAACTCTAATCTTGTGCCAAATCAGTTGCTCATATGCTCATAACACAAAAGCAACGACCTTTTATTCTGTTAAGTTAAAAAGATAGTTTTATAAAGGTTCCCATGTGTGGACACCCTCTAAATTATTTATATTTTAAACAATTAAAACTATGATAAATTCCTGCTTTTATTTATTCATTTTCTAAACAATTAGCATTGACCTGTAGTTGATAAATGCTCTATAAATTGTATCAATTAAATTAATCCTTTATATGCAAATCTTATTTTTGTTTTTGGGCTAACTTTTATGTGTAAACAACTTATTAATTATATCAATCTTACGTAATCTGAATATAAATTTTCCTTTGTTAGTTTTTATGTAGTTTTGAAAATATTTAAATGACTACTAATATTTTAAAGTGGTAAAATATAAATATATTGTTAAATATAAGTTATTAAGCTGGCACATCATTTGCATAGTAGTTATAACATAGATGCCTTAGCAATTTACGTTCATACATGAACATATAATATGTTACGTTTACGTGCACCCATTTTGTGTATATATATTATATATATATATATATATATATAATAATATATATAATTATGATAACTCTATAGTAATCCTAATGCATCATAACACATAAATACACGTAATTTCATTGGCATTCTAATAGTCAATAATTTAAAAATAAAGAGAATATAGTCGACATGTAGCATACTTTGAATATTAGTGTACTTCCATTTAGACAAAGAATTCAATAATAATATTGCAACGTAAATATTTATTGAAATTCCTTATTAACAATCTCACAACTTCTTCCTCTGTTCCATATTTCCCTTAATCTCTTTGCTCTCACACCCGTTCATCACTCATACACTTCCAAAACTGTTTCTAGTCTATTATCCTAAATCCACACTTGCGTTGTTGAATTCATCCTTGTCTAGCGAGCTATTCTTGTAGGAATTTAGAACTGTTAAGAAAGAAAACATCTAAGGTAAGACTTTTTCCATGTAAGTTAGGTTAAATATTAAATTAGTAGTTTGTAAGATATTGAAATAATATCTTGACGTCTTCAAAGAAAAAGATTGATTTTCTGTTTCTCTTAAGGAATTTAACTATAATATTTTGATTTTTTCGAGTAATATGTTTGTCTTGATGAACTTAATTATAAAGTTATATTTTTATTACGATATCATTAGTAATATGTTTGTTATGGTGTATTTTAATTTCTATAATGTTATGGTGTATTTTAATTTCTTGTTTAATAACTTGGTTTTTTTGAGTATTTTAATTTTAAAATTTTGATTTTTATGAACAATATATGTATCTTGAGTAAATTTATTAAAAATTTATATTTTTAATTATGACAATATTGTTGGTTACGATTCTGTCCATTAAAAGACAGCTAGCTGTACAACTTTCATTAGTTGTAATGTAGGAATATTCTCTTACCATTAGAAGCTTCATAATTTTTTTTGGGCTTAATTTGCAGTTTTGGTCCGCCACTATTTTTAGCTGATTGGCGAAAGTAAGTCCCATTTTGTTTCTCTCCCAGTTTTGGTCATCAAACATAATTGTCAAAAATTTGATGAAATATCATTTTTTAAAGTCTACTACAACCATTTATGATCATATATTCAGTACAAATGATGCAAATGAGATCTTGAGCATGGTGTGACTTAAAAAAATGCAACAAAAAAAAAGCAAAAATGAAATTTCATGAAGTTTGGACCAAAATTCTGCTTGGGGGACCAAAATTTGAGGAGAAACAAAATGGACTATTTCGTGATTCAACTAAAATGAAGGGGACCAAAACTGCAATTAAGCTTTTTTTATAAATAATTGAGTTAATTAGGATTTAATTAGCTTTTTGTTTTACTTTACTCTCTAGGCTATTTATACCATATTGTAGTATGTAAAAAATGAATAAGAAATACAACAAATTCACATGGTATCAGAGCTACAGTTCTGATAAATAAAAAAGGAATTAGGATTTTCTCATGGAAGAAAAACAGGAGCAGATCAAGCATCCTAGATGTGACCCTAAGGTAGCAATGACTGGAAACACCATCAGTCATCATGAAAACTATTATCATTACTACTTTAACTCAATGGATAAAACTACACACAATGGTCCAGATCTGTATGCATATTCCTCATAGGAAAAGTAAAAGAAGACTACATCACTGCGAGGCTAAGCAGTCAAAAAGACTGATCCAAGCTATGGCAAATGGAAAGTAGAAAATAATGTAGTTATGACATGGTTGCTCAACTCCATGACTAATGAGTCTAGTGAAAATTTCTTGTATTATGAAACTGCTATAGAAATATGGAAGGCAACCAAGGAGACCTACAAATATGGACAACACCTCAGCCATATTTGAGATCAAAGTCTAATGCCACAAGTCTTCACAAGAGATTCTCGGTCAGCGAGTACTATCGTACACTCACAAAATCTACAAGAAACTGATCGAGAAGACATAATCTTTAGTTCCTATTTGGATTGAATAAAAATTTGATGAAATGAGAGGGAGAATTCTTGGAACTAAGCCCCTCCCTAGCATTCGTGAAGCATTGCAGAAGTAACAAGGGAAGAAAGCAGAACGAAAATCATGTAGGAAGTCAAAGTGCAACTTCAACCATTGAAGGCTCTACACTTGCTGTAAGAGGTCCACCCAAAGAATGGTAGAGTTAGAGGGCGGTGTGATCATTGTAAGTGACTTGGTACATACGAGGAAACATATTGGGGTGCTTCATGGAAAACCAAGAGATTCTAAAACCACCGATTCATGGACGGCATACGCATATGCATTAATTAAAGTAAGTTCAAGAAACATTGCAGAGGTCATTCCTTCAACAAAAACCAAATAGAGATGCTGCAAAAATGATGCAAACAGGCACTGCAAAACACTTGTACCTCTTCTTCCACTGCTACTGCTTGCCCAAAAAGGTAATTTTTCTACTGCCCATCGTGTAAGTCCACCAAAAAACACAACTCTCTTGGATTGTTGATTCTGGGGCCCTCATATCACATGACTAGTAAATACACTTCATGTCAAGATGGATATTTTTTCTTCTGGATAGTAGATGGTACAACCTCCAAGGTGGTTGGTAAAGGTTCAGTGGTTATCTCTAAAGATATTACTTTTGATCAATTTAACCATGTCCCTAAACTAGATTGTGGTGTATTGTCTATCTATAAGTTAACCTAAAACTTAGGATGTGTTGCTAAGGTTCTTACACATTTTTTGTGAATTACACGATATGATTTGGGGAAGATGATTGGAAATGTTGAGAAGAGTGCAGACCTTTACTTCCTTAGAATTAAAGACCAAAATAAAAGATCCTACAATGCTGCCCTTCTGCGTTCATCAAAGAATGATAATGATGTAATGTTATGACATTGTCGCCAAGGATACCCAAATTTTTATCTATTGAAAACAATGTTTCCATCCTTATTTAATAAGACTATGCTCTTTCAAATAGCAAGTGTGCGAATTAGACAAGCACACCAAATCCATTTCATAGTGATCATGTGGGGGACCTTCAAGAGTGAACAATGTTACTCGCGATCAAGGTAGTTTGTCACCTTTATTGACGACCATACAAGATCCACTTTAAGTGTTCCTCATGAAATAAAATAAGAAGTTAGTGAAGGTAAAAATGTCAATTATAAGGAAGGGTTGTTTGAATTATAATAGCCCCTTTTAAAATATTCCTGTTTAAAACTGAAAATTCAACTCAAGATTGATCTTGGTTATAACGAAGATTGATCTTGGTTAGTAAAAAACAGCAATATCAATGTTTATCAATATAAACTCTGATTGTAATGCATAAAATAATAGAGATAGAGATAGAGATAGAGATAGATAGATAGAGATAGAGATAGAGATAGAGATAGAGATAGAGATAGAGATAGAGATAGAGAGATAACACAAGGATATATCTTGGTTCACCCAATCCGAGTTATGTCCAGTCCTCACAACCGTGAGATTTTTCACTAAGTGTTCAAGCCAAGATCGCTCTTGGTTTTCACGGATCAATCTTGATCTTTACACAGTTTTCTACTTTTCTACCTAGAAAGGATTTCCTCAAGTTCTACCTTACTATTTCAGAAAGGATTTTTCAAGTTACCTTTCAAAATATGAAAGGATTTTTACAAAACACTCAAGCTTATGTTTAACAAAATAACCTGGAGTTACAAAGTGGTAATTTTGAGATTGTTTAGAATCTGGATATTTTCTCAACTCTTGTTTGAGAAATATATTCTGTAAATAGAACTCAGTTGATACCTATTCTAAATACAACACAAAGATTAAAAACAACAAGCTCTAAGATGAATATTTGAGATGCTTGAGTATGATTGAAATGATTGATCTTTGCTTTGTACTTTGAGTTGTGTTTTGTTCTTCATCTTGAAGCTGCATTTATAGACTTCAAGAAGGCTTGGGACAGCTCATATGGCCGTTTGAAATAAGGCCAGCTGTCATGAAAAAGTTGTTGGATAAAGTCTGCCGAAAAACAAGAGTGATCACAGTTGCATCAAGATCGATTTGAGAACCAGGATTGATCTTCGAATTTGTGATGATCTGTTCTGTACTTGTGATTGTTGTCAGCTGATGAGATGACTTCTTGCATGCAGGTCAGGATTGAAGTATAACTTAGGTGTACTTTACAGTCTGTAAAACTTGTACTTGTAAATGCCTCATCTGAAGAATGATCTTGTATTATGCTTTATTGAAGCATGTCTTTGATTCTTCAAAATTGGAACAAATGTGGCTCAGATTGATCCTTTGTTGATTCTATATGTGAATATAAGAGAATGACTTTTTTCCAGGATTAATCTTTTTACAAGGAACCTGATTATCCTTGTTTTATGCCATAAACGAAGATCGTTTCCGTTAGGCAGCAGAAGGTCAAGATCAATCTTCGTTTTCCTGAATAGCTTTTAAGATCGATCTACGTTTCCAGAATCAATCTTCGTTTTCCAGAACTGCTTTCTTTGATATGATTTTGTGATGTTTGAACCTATCTTGTTCTCATTAACATACTCAAAAAACACATGTTTAAATATCAAAACACACTTAGAATCATAATTAGAATTCTTAATTAACTTTTTGTTTGTTTTCATCAAAACATTAAATTGAGATTTTGTCTCAATAATCTCCCCCTTTTTGATGATGAAAAAACATGTTAATTTATATTTTAATTTTGATTCTAATTTTAATCATAGAGAGCTTTAAAAGCTCCCCCTCAGAATATGCTTCAGATTTTTTGAACCAACATAAAATCGAAACATAAAATCTAAAATAATTATCCCCCTTGTCAACACAAAAAGGTTGGGGAATACAAAAGGATAGAAAAGAATGAATAGACTCTAGGTTTAAGAAAAATAACATTTTTATGAAAACTCCCCCTGAATATTATACAACTAATATCCCCTTTAAAAAAATAATTCATAATACAAGGAAAAATGCCACTATGCTCTTTGTCATCTTTCACAAGAGACAAGATTTGAATTTTGAACATGATAATAAGCGCATACATGGAAGCGAAATAAGATGATACATGTACCTTGATTTGTTAATATTTCCAAGGGTTATAGACACTCCTAATTTTTGAATTAGATGAGGCATCATACTTTTCCATTCACGTGTATTGAGCATGCCTTTATCTATGTATCAATGTCCTTTCTTGATTATTGGATGATGTTCCTACATCACAAGTTAGTAATGATTTTGGTACCCAAATTTTGTTTGGGTCCTTGATGGTTAGTATATCTTCTTTTTAGAAGTTTTTTAAAACTTGATCTCTTTTTAAAATAGCAAGTTGACTCGAAGTGGCCTTTTCTTGGAACAATAGGAACACTTTGTTGTTGGTCTTGGAGAAGTTTCAAAATCTGAGTTTTAAACAGTTTTGAAATTGATTTTGATGAAATTTCAGATCGTTCTCCTTTTTCTAGACTTGCTGGAGAATGATCCGCTTTTGTTCCAGAAACATTCTTCGTTTTGAGAACAACCTGGAGAACGTTCTTCGTTTTGAGAACAACCTAAAGAACATTATTCGTTTTGCAGATTTTTCAAAATGATTCAGTTTTATTTGCAGAACGATATTTTCCTTTTAAAAAACTTTTTGCTTTTAAATCTTTTTCATCTTTTTTTTCTTAAAGTAGCAAGCAATTCCAAATGTCCAAGTTTCTTACAATATGAGCATTTGGTTTTATATTTTTTTCTTCCTTTCTTTCTAGAACAAAGAAGTTTCATACATTTTTGTTTTTTGAGTTTGATTAAAACCAGGAGCCCAGCTTTATAAAATATCCCTACTTGGGATCCCATGATTCTCTGAAAAGTTTCAGTAGCTTTAATGAAGTTTGTTAAAATCATTTTTTAAGAATTTTCAACTTCAGCCTTAAGAAGACGTTCTCCGTTTGAAACGGAAGTCGATCTTGACTTTCAGAATTTTAGATTCAAATTTTTGAGTTGAGATTCTTTCAGATTTTGAATTATATCCTTAAGTTTATCATTCATAGCCTGGATTTCTCTTTCTCTTCTTTTTCCTTGTAAATTTTTCTTTAAAAGACTACACTTTTGAATGAGAAATTTGAATCATTTAGCAAATTGTCAAATTCAGTTTCCATTTGTTTAGATGGCAAGACATGGTTCAAAATTTGTTACCTCTGTATCTTCAATGTTTGCCGTCAAGCACATGTATAAAAAAATACAGGTTTGCTTCTTCAGGTTCATCTATTTCTGATTCATCAGAATCATCCCAGATGCCATCATTGACTTCTTTTTTAAGGGAATTTCTTTGACACCTTTTTTGTTTACAAATGGACATTCAGTTTTGTAATGTCCTTGTTTGTTGCAGCCAAAACAAGTGATTTTGCTTTTATCTATTTCAGTTTTCAATTCATTTTTATCTGGAATCCCTTTTTGATCTGATCCTTCTTATCAACATTCTTTGTATCTTTTCTTGTAAGACGAACTATCTCTTTATCAAACATCTTCTTGTTCGATTTCTTCTGAGTCCTCATCTGTTTGTAATGGTGTACTTCTTGAGATGCTTTCAAGCTATTGCTTTGGCCTTTTTGATTGGTTTGTCTTCCTTGTAGCAGTACTTCATGTGCTCGTAATGTTCCAATCAGTTCTCCAGTCCGAGTACGTCAAGATTCTTGGTCTGGCTTATCGCTGTCACCATTGGTATCCATATTATTGGAAAGAATCTCATGATCTTTCTGACTCTGTCTTGTACTTGAGTTATGCTTTCCCTAAGAGGCGCATTTCATTACAATGGTGTGAATCTTGAGTACATCTCATTAATGGTTTTTCCTTCATTCATTTCAAAGAGTTCAAACTTTCTTATGCCTATACAATCCTTGTTTCTTTTACATGGCTTGTTCCTTCGTGATGAGTTTGTAATGTGTCCCATACTTTCTTTAGCAGTTTTGCATTCATCAACTCTTTCGCATTCTTCTCTGCTCAAAGCACATGATAAGAATAATTGAGCTTTAGAGTTTAGGAGTACCTTATATTTTTCTTCTGTTGTCCAATCTGCTTCTTTCTTTTCAGCAGAGGTTGAATCATTTTGGTCGAACTCTTGGTATGAAATCTCCATCTGTGATGATGCGCCACATTCCTGTTACTTGAGATTTCAGAAAACAACTGCATTTTTCTTTTCCAGAAATAGTAGTCTATGCCACCAAAGTAGGTGGTCTATATGATGACCCTCCTTCAACAATGTACATATCTTTTGACATTTTTCTTCTAGATCTTTTCTCTCTAACACGTGTTAGGTGTTGAACTTTTGAGACCGAGCTCTGATGCCAATTGAAGTAGCAGTTCAATTATAAGGAAGGCGAGTCTGAATTATACCCCTTTTTAAAATATTCCTATTTAAAACTGAAAGTTTAACTCAAGATTGATCTTGGTTATAACGAATATCGATCTTGGTACTATTGAAGATCAATCTTAGTACTGTTGAAGATCAATCTTGGTTTATTACAAAAACTGTAAAATCATATTTTTATCAAAAATGAAATCTGATTGTAAAGCATAAGATAAATAGAGATAAAGATAGAGATATCACACAAGGATATATCCTGGTTCACCCAATCCGGGTTACGTTCCAATCCTCACAACCGTGAGATTTTTCACTAAGTGTTCAAACCAAGATCGTTCTTGATTTTCATGGATCAATCTTGATCTTTACACGGTTTCTACCTTTCTACTAGAAAGGATTTTTCACAGGTTTACCTTACAATTTCAGAAAGGATTTAGCAAGTTACCTTTCAAAATATGAAGGGATTTTACAAATCACTCAAGATTATGTTAACAAAAATAACCTTGAGTTACAAAGTGATGGATTGAGAATGTTTAGAATTGGGTATTTTACTCAACTCTTGTTTAAGAAATAGATTATGTAAATAGAACTCAGTTGTGATTGATCTAACACAACACAAAAGATTAAAAACAGCAAGCTTTAAGAATGATATTGAGATTCTTGAGTATGATTGAAATGATTGATCTTTTGCTTGGTACTTTGAGTTGTGTTTTGTTCTTCATCTTGAAGCTGCATTTATAGACTTCAAGAAGGATTGGGAAAGCTCATATGGCTGTTGAAATAGGGCCAACTGTCATGAAAAAAGTTGTTGGATAAAGTCTGTCATAAAGCAAGAGTAATCACAACTGCATCCAAGATCGATCTTGAGAACCAGGATTGATCTTCGAATTTGTTTGTGATGAACTAACTTGTACTTTGTGATTGTGTCAGATATCTGATTTGAGTGCATGCTTTTCAGTGACGTGTGTAGGTTTAGAAAGGTACAATCAGCAGTGTTCTTTATAACTTATAGCTTTGTACTTGCACTTGCCTCATTTGAAGAATGATCTTGTATTATGCCTTTACTGAAGCATGTCTTTGATTTTTCAAAATTCTGGAACAAATGTGACTTAGATTGATCCTTTGCTGATTCTATATGAGAATATAAGATGAATGATGTTTCCAAGATTGTTCTTTTTACAAGGAAACTGGTTATCCTTGTTTATGCCATAAACGAAGATCGTTCTTCGTTTCTCAACAGAAGGTCAAGATCAATCTTCGTTTTCCTGAATAGCTTTAAGATCAATCTTCGTTTTCCAGAATCAATCTTCTTTTTTCAGAACTGCTTTCTTTTATCTGATTTGTGATGTTCGATACTATCTTGTTTTAACATACTCAAAACCACATGTTAAATATCAAAAACTAAGAATCATAATTAGAATTCTTAATTAACTTTTTGTTTGTTTTCATCAAACATTAAATTGAGATTTTGTCTCAACACTTAGGTCTTCCTCTAGGTTTGACAGGTTGTGTTTTGGCCTGGTCAGGTTGAGATTGGGCTTGTGTGGGTGGGTTTTTTCTTGGTCTCCTCTGAGTTTGACAGGTTGAGATTGGGCTTGTGTGGGTTGGTTTTTCTTGGGTCTTCCTCTGGGTTTGACAGGTTGTGTTTGGGCTTGGACAGTTTTCAGTTTGGGTCAGGTCAGGTTGAGTTTCGGCTTGGGGAGCTTCAGTTTGAGTCTGACTTTCTTGGGTTTAGCTTGGACATGATGCCTTGTTATGAACCAGCTTGTTTACACTTGGTGCACTTATTTGACATCCTTTTCCTACTAATCATTGTTTGAGTCCTTATTTTGTTCATTGCCGTCTTTGCTCCTTGACCATTTTGGGCCTTCTTGGAAGTCTTCTTGATGGTGGTGGTAACACACCACGATATGGAGTTTGAGGTTGTAAGACCCTTAATTTTTAGTCCTAAACTATGTATTTTGGTATTGAATTCTGAGGCTTTTTAGCCAAGTTATTGATATTTTTGTGAGTTTAATGCCAAAAATATCTTTCTGGTGCCCGATTAAAATTATTCGTCGATAAATAAATTAGATTAATTACGGGTGAAATCTTTTGTCGAAGAATAATTTATTTAGTTATGAAGAATTTAATATGGACGGTTTTGTTAAAAATATATCGGGTTGCTGAAATTTATTTCTCAATGAGTTGCGACAAGAGTAGATATTTTATCAAAATAATTTGAGATGTGAGTGAAGTGATGTGTGTAAGAGTTGCTAGATATTTGTTGGTTTAGTTTTAAGTATAATATATATATATATATATATATATATATATATATATATATATATATATATATATATATATATATATATATGAAAACATGAGAAGGCAACATAGAACAAGACGTTTCCCTGCCTCGCGAATTCATTCTTCTTTTTCCTTCTCCTTTCTTTTTGCTTTCTTTTGATTCAAGAAAGAAACCCAAAGTGTAGGTGGGTGAGAAAGAAAGATTTCCCAGCTGCCTCGTGAATTTCTTCCTTCTTCTCTTCTCTATTTCGAAAACAAAGAAACTGTGTTAGTGGTTTTTTCAAAAAACCGTCAAACATAAATCCTCATTTTCCTTCTAGATCTAAGCTCCCTTGCGAGAAGTGACAGAAGGGAAAATTGCTCCTCTCCACGCTACGGTGCTAGTGAGCCAACTTTGGAAGCGACGACGTGAGCGGAACTTTTATCGGAATTAATCGCGGTGCATAATCGGCTGTTAAGCTACCCATTAAGGTAAGGGATCTTCTAAATTTCTAGTTTGCATATAGGACTCTATATGTGTATTTTGTGGAAGATGAATTTTAATGGGATTTATGAGTGTTTGTGGAAATTGAATTTGGTGGTTTATTTTTGAAAATGTGGAGTTTTGAATTTGGTGATTTATGGTTGAAATTTGTGGAGATTAAATTTGGTGATTAATGTTTGATATTTTGGAGATTGAATATGGGTGATTATTTTTGAATTTGGGGAGAATTTAATTTAATTTGAATATGTGTTCATAATTGATATTATGCAATGTTGATGTGTGTTTTGAGGTGTGGTTTGTGGTGATTTATGGTTGGTGTGACTTATGTGTTCATAATTAATATTATGAGTTTTTTTAGATGAGTTTTATGTGTGGATTTATGAAAATGAATTTAAGGTGAGTTAAGTGTTGGTTGAGGAAATTGTTTTGATGTGTTTGAGGGGTGGTTAGTGGAATTAATTTGGTGTAAAATTATGTTTTGAAATTGTGGAATTTAAAGGGTGAATTATGGTTGAAATATGTGGAGTTGTAATATGGGTGATTTGCGGACTAAATTTGGTGGAATTGAGAAAATTAAAATTGATGGGTGAATTGTTGAATTAAATTTGAAGTGGTTAATGAGTGATGTTGTGGTGATTAAGTTTTGATGTGATTATGTGTTCAAAACTGCTATATGTATGTTTAAAGGTGTGTTGAGGTGCGATTAAGTGGTGGACCGCGATAAGCCACGATGTTTAAGTGGTGACTGCGATGGGCCACAATATTTAAGTGGTGACTCCGATGGCCACAATGTTTTAAGTGGTGACCGCGATGGGCCACAGGATAGTTCCATGAGTTTGAGTGGTTCATCTTATCCTTACGAGGATTTAACTGGTGTTTTGTCCGTGAGAGACTATACCCTAGTAAATCGTGTTTGTCCGTGAGAGACTACAACCTAGTAAATCATGTTTGTTCGTGAGAGACTGCACGAGTGTTTGTCCATTAGAGACTACATCATAGTAAATCGTGTTTGTCCGTGAGAGACTGCACGGGTGTTTGTCTGTGAGAGACTGCACGGGTGTTTGTCTGCGAGAGACTACACCATAGTAAATTGTGTTTGTCCGTGAGAGACTGCACGGGTGTTTTTCCATGAAAGACTACACCATAGTTCGTCGTGTTTGTTCGTGAGAGAGACTGCACGAGTGTTTGTCCGTGAGATACTACACCATAGTAAATCGTGTTTTGTCCGTGAGAGACTACACCATAGTAAATCGTGTTTGTCCGTGAGAGACTGCACTGGTGTTTGTCCGTGAGAGACTACACATAGTAAACCGCGTTTGTCCGTGAGAGACTGCATTCGTGTTTGTTCGTGAGGAACTGTACGTTTAGGATTTACGCTCATTGCGGAGGGTTTTGTTTGGAGTTGTGGTGTAGACCTGTGATAGGCTACACTTTAATAAATCGTGCGGGCCTGTGATAGGTGGCACCTTGGTAATTAGTACTGCTCTGTGAGAGACTGTACAATTACGATTTACGTCTTTCAGGGAGAGTTTTTGGTTGGAATTTCGGAATTCATGCATTTTGGCATATATGCATTGCATTAGGGTGGTTGGCACGCGAGTCATATTTGATATACTATGATGATTGTATATACATGCTCAATTGTTGTTTGTGATTGTGCCGTAATTGATGAGTGTGATTGATTGTCTTTGTGTTGTAAGTGTTGAATGCTTTCGAAAACATTTTGGAAACTAAAATCTGCATTATTCTGCAGTTGTATTCGATACGAGGTGCTTGTATTCGAATATATTTAAGTGAGTTTTGCTACTAACTTAGCACTTGTATCCGGCTACAAGGATGCTATAGTCGAATACAATTGTGATGATTTTTCATTGTTTTTGCACGTGTATTCGGCTACAAGGATGCTGTAGTCGAATACAGTTGTGCTAATTTTGCTACTGACTTACAAAATAGCACTGTATTCGAATACAAGGATGCTGTATTCGAAAACGTCAGTGCAGTTTTGTTAAAAACTTCATTTTCAACTTGTTTTATGCATGTTTGACATATAAAAACCATTTCAAAGAGTATGTTAGGTTGTAAGGATATTTTGTGCATTTTAAAATTTAAAATGCTATGTGATATTTGTTAATTTCGGTTGGTGACCTTTACAATTATTGTGGAAATATGGGCTTTGCCCGCAGATGAGAACCCAAGATCATCCTACCAGTTAGTACCCTGGAGGTGAAAGGTAGTTAGGCATACCTGACCGATGATGTGTTAGAAGGATCTTGCGGGGGCGTGTGGAGATCACCCGGGTTGTATAGTTTTTTGTAGGATGATCAGATTAGATGGTTGTATAGGGATTAGTTGTCTTTCTTTTGAGAATGTATTTATTTCAATTTGAAAGACTATACCTATACTCATATTTGCCAGCTTGACTTTTATGTTGATGGGTCCCTTTAACCATTTTTTGACGCGACGTGGGGAAGTTTTAAATTCTTGGGGCAATGCTTTGTACAGGTGTCTGCCGAGAATACCCTAGGGGTATGAGCTATGTCTGAATAGGTCTCATAGCCCCGGTGTATTTTTTGTTTCAAAAACTATTTCCGCTGCTTGTAAATATTGTTGACTTTTGTCGTTGTGTTACGACTTAAAATATTTATCCAAAAGTATTTCTTTCTTAATTTCGGAAATTCGATTTTTGTTTAATAAAAAAAGAACGGGATGTTACAGAGGCCATATATTATGTCCATTTGTTGGGTAAATAACAGGTTGGTAACAAGCCGCATATGTCTCTCGCCTATAATATGTTAGAACCAATTCTTCTGGATATTGTTTGACGAAATTGTAGCAACAATATGGCAGCAGGGAATTTCAGTAAGCATCCACTTCCTGCATGAACATTCTTTTATTTTCTAATGATACCACAAACTTGTCTCCTGTGTGGGTGATGTTACTAACTCTGAATATGTTTTCACTAGCCATACCCTTGTTCAATAAGATAAGCATATAGCCAAAATTAACACATGACATAATTGACAAGAATTAAAAACAGTTATATCATAAGAAGAATTAAAAAACAGAACCACAACCATTACCTACACATCCACATTCTTGATAAATTCTTATTCTTTTTCTAACTTTTTCTTGATTTCAGGTAGAACAGAACAAGTATACATTTCCAATGTAGTTTCTATTTCTAGCCCAACCTTTTCCATTAAGTACAATTTGATGTCTTCAAACATTGTCACTATGGGTTTTCCCTCTAGGTCCAATTATGACACTGTTGAATGTCTACATATTGTTGACAAGCACATCACATTTAGAATTGAAATTGAATCTTGATTTTGACCAAAACCTTGGTGGAATCTTCACCAATAATTTGTAGGCCTCTTCGTTAACCTTCCTCAACTTTTTCCATTTCTCTTTCACATGCTTGATGGATATGTTGACTGGCTGCCTTCCACATCAATTCTTAAGCCTCTTCCCTGGGTTGATTTTTCTGAAGTTGTTATAGAGGTTTCTTACACAAAAACCTTGTTCCACCCAAGAAGCAACTCATCCATTGCAGGCAACAGTCCCTAATATAAACAACAAAATTAACATAAGTAATAATGAATAATTGAACTTAAATGAATACCTTTTGCTGATCAGATGTGAAGGTGTAGAACTTGCATGCTTGTTGTCCACCCAAGTCATCAATTAATAATTTAAGGAACCAAGTCCATGAATCTCTTGTCTCACCATCAGCTACAACCAGAGCAATTGGAAGCATTTGGTCATTTAGATCTCTACCCACAACAAGAATCATACCCCTATAATACCTTTTAAGAAAAACAACCATGAAGACCAATTATTGGTCTACAAAATCAAGAAACCTCTCTTTACATCCATTAAGACACATATATAGGCTTTGAAAACTTGGTAAAAGTGGTATGTCTCCACATAGTCAGTTACCTTCGAATTTGTAGCTTGGACATCTAACTTAACAGTACTATTTGAATTTGATCTTAATAACTCATGATAGTAGTCATACAATCTTAGATATTGCTCTCTGAATAATCCATCAACCATATCAATTGCAACCCTACGTGCCCTGAATGCCTTCATCTTACTCACTCCAGCATTCCACTTTTGATGACCTTGTTAGAATATATCTGCAATTTTTATGTTCGTGTTCTCCTTCACTATTGAGTACAATCTTCTTCTAAGCCAACTGATCTTATAAATTTGACCTTATACTCTCTATTACATGAATGTGTGTCAACTAGTTTCCAATGTTGCCTTGTATCTTCATCGGGTAACTTTGCACAATAGGCAAACCACTCACAACTGTAAACACCCCGTTTTTTCAAAGCGAGGGTATATATTTTTTTTTTTAAAAGGTAATTAAAAACGAACAAAGAAATAAATCAGGAAATGCTGTTGATTAAATAATCGAGTCATTATAATTTACGCAGCCGGAAAAGTTTCTTCCCAATTACAAATCCAAAACATTTCTACATAAACATCAAATGGTCATGGGAAACCCATTCAAAGATGATATCAAACTGATAATATTTGTATAAGTACAGTTTTCCAAAACTAAAATACTCCAAACCAAAAAGAAGGACCCCTAGTCCCTATACATCATCCTAATCTGATCATCCTACCAAAAACTATACACCCTGAGTAATCTCCACGTCGCAACAGCAGTCAAGCGTTCCCATCTCCATCCCTGTCCGTACGTAGGTAGACGAACCAGTAGGGCCGTCCTGACTCTCATCTGAGGGCAAAGCCCAGATTTCCACATAGTGTAAAGGGTCACCAACCAGAAAATAACAGATAACACATAGCATTAAGTTTT
The DNA here is from genome assembly GCA_002896215.2 of Cicer echinospermum. NCBI lineage: Eukaryota > Viridiplantae > Streptophyta > Magnoliopsida > Fabales > Fabaceae > Cicer > Cicer echinospermum. The sequence goes on along the minus strand of PGTU02017054.1, from coordinate 1,100 downwards.
TGAATGCTCAAACAACTTTTTAACTAAGCATGCACCTTAACAGGATTTTCAAATGTGCGAAAAGTTCATACATTACATTGCCAATGAAAATGAAGGTAAAATGCAGTTCTCGATCTCCTAATTAACACATGATAAAAACAAAGACATGGATTAATTCAATTGAGCAATTAATCATACAACTAAATGAGGATTTTCACTGAGCCAATCGATTGGGCAATCGGCTTGGGGTGAAGATTTTTAATGAAAACAGAATCCTGGGCTGAATTCAATCGATTGGTAAATCGATTATTGGTTCATGAGCCCCTGGTTTCGAGCCATTCGTTTTCCTAATCGATTTGGTGAGGGATTCTTAATGAAACAGAATCCTGGGCTGAATTCAATCGATTGGTAAATCGATTGATTGGTTCCTGAGCCCCTGACTTAAGGCCCTAATCGATTGGGCAAATCGAATTCGAAAGGGATTTTTAAAAAGGCTGATTACAAATCGATTGGCCTAATCGATTTTGTTCATTTGGCCAAGCTCTGTCTTCCATCCAATCGATGGGAAATGATTTCCCTGATCAGTTTTCCAAAATTCATGAATTAACCTAAGTCATTCCTAATCAAGTCCACAACCTAACACTTAGCAATTCCTACGCGATTACTACGACACACAAAGTTTCGATAACCATCATACTTACACACAATAAACAACACATAACACTTAACACCTTCATCTCAGTTATCACGATAAATCAAAATTCGAATCACTCAATCATAAACTCAAATCAAACAGGACTCGCGTGCCAGGCACCCTAATGCAATGCGTATATGCCAAAATGCATGGACTCGGAATTCCAAACCAAAACCCTCCTCGAAGGGCCGTAAATCATAATTGTACCGCCTATCGCAGGCCAAGATACCAATTACCGAGGTGCCACCTATCACGGGTCAGCACGATTTACTAAAATGCGTAAATCATAAACGTACCACCTATCACGGGTCAGTACAGTTTACCGAGGTGTCACCTATCATGGGTCAACACGATTTACTAAAAGAAAAAGCGGGAATCGTAAATGTACCACCTATCACGGGTCAGTACAGTTACCATGGTGTCACCT
>PGTU02017051.1:0-12301 GCA_002896215.2 Cicer echinospermum | reverse complement strand
ACCTTACCAAACCACCACTTCCATCTACACTAAAAACCGCTATGAGTCCATTTTCCTTTCCTTCCACACATTCCTTTTTTCATATACTTGAGTTAAGTAATCTCTTGATCTATATATTGAAAAATGCATTAATTGGTATATGGGGGTTAACAAAGACATAATCGAGTTAAAGAAATACATATATTTGTAATTCATTGTTATTAAATAAGTGTGCTATATTAATAGTTATTAATACATATATTATATTTATATATAATAATAATAATAACAATAATATAAAAATATATATATTAATAAATAATAAAAATAATAAAGGATATAAATAATACGAGATTGATGATAATAATAATAATTATTAATAATAGATATTAATTTCTATTAACCAACAACCATGTAGTGATAATAATAAATATTAATATCAAATAATTGAATATTAATAATGATACCAACAGATAATTTTAACCATGATTAAATCATAATAATACCACAAAATAAGACCTAATTAATAATACGTCATTAATTTGTCATTTGCTTAATAATGAATAATATGCAAAAATAATTAATACATGAAGGTAATTAAACCAAAGTTATCACGACAATAATAAGTTATAATACATAATAGGACTAATTGCGTCTATGTAATAATAACTAATTTAAAACAAGTTATCTCATAATTGATCTCTTCGTAAATAGATTATATAATAATAATATATAAATACCATTTGAATAATATTGAATAAGCTAACCAATAACAATAAGAGTAATTCTGACTTAGTCCATTAATGAATCTTAATAATTTATTTGAGAGACTCTTTTTGTGAATCTCATGATTGAACCAAATTCATTTTATTTTAAAATGATTAAAATCGAATAATTTAATTACTAAAGTAAGTCTGTCTCAAGATATATAGTAGTAATTAATAGAATATGACACCTCTCTCCTCTGTATCAAAACTCACATTTATTGATCATTTAATATAGTAAGTAATATCGTTAAACCTCACATTTATTCCATCCGTACATTAAATTACTTCATGTGAAATCCAATTCCTTTCATTCCACATTTAATGAATAGTAATAACTTAAGTTAATGACCATTGATCTTAATCTATACTTGAAAATAAATTATTAGTATGGATATATAAACCCACATAATCAATGAGTTTAAATAAAATATATTGATAATTCATATAAGCAGTGTAAATGTGCCAGAGTTACTAAAAAATTTAATATGATAATGCATTTCCTGTTGTTTTCATATGACAATGTATATAAATTCAGACTTATATATGAAACCAATTAAATTATAAATAAAATAAAATTCATTTTCAACCCTTAGCAACAAAAAAAAAAAAATCATTTGATCTACATGAATAATAATTCTTGTCCTATGCAATAATGATAGATAGACATGTTTACTATTATGTAACAAAAATATAAGCAGTATTCTTTTAGGTGTGGTAGGCTTAAGGAAAGATATTTGTCATTTATTGAATAAAACTTTTCTATGATAAATAAATATAAACCAACATTATTACTAAAGAAGAAAGTCAACTGCTCATAAATTCATCAAACATGAGAACATAGATAATAAAAATTTCAACCATGACATATAAGTGATTTATAAATAAATGAAAAGTTCTCTAGCATTAATTCTTGCATATCTATTTATGGTAGAAAATGAAAACACCAATGAGAGAGTATGCATTTAATTATGTTGGTTCCTAGTCACAATCATAATCTACTCACATATAGTAAAATAAAATATAAAAGTATGAGAGTTACCATCATAATCTACCCTTGAGTTTCCTAGTCACCTAATGTAATTAAACTTTTGAAATATAGTAGTAATTAATAGATCACTCACACCTCTTCCTCTATATAAACCTCACATTTATTCCATATATTTGCTACATCATTTATCTTAATTTTTTTCTTCCTCACATTTCTTCCTCTCCTGTCGATCGTTGTATTTATGAAAATCAATCTCCCACGTATACCTTACCAAAATTATAAAATTGATTCTTTTATTTCATTGATCAAAGAGAGTGTTCAAAGTGGTAATTTGATAAGGAGTCTTTTGGTGTATGAATCAAGCTTTTGACATAATCCAAATTTGTTTGTATATAATTTTATTTTTTTTTATTTAGTTATAGATGCATCAATAATCTAAATATGTCCACATTATTCATACTATAACTTCAACTCAATTTTGTTTAAAATGCATTGATGGCAATCTAAATCAAAATAAATGCAATTTTATACAGATAAATAAATAAACAAATTGGAATTTTTGTAACTTCTTAAAATGGAATTTTTCTATGTATAAATGATATATAGAAAATGTAAACACATCTTTTTTTAAAGTTTGTCATAAGTCCAAAATAAAATGATCTATTGGTCATGGTCATTAATAATTTTTATTAATATTCATTGTTATTATATAATGATAACGATATATAATTAACAAATTTTTATCAATTTTTGTTTTCTCTTTCTATTTCAAAACTCACATATATAGAAATAAAATAAAAAGTTTGAGAGTTACCATCATAATCTACCCTTGAGTTTCATAGTCACCAATGTAATTAAACTTTTGAAAATATAGTAGTAATTAATAGATCACTCACACCTCTTCCTCTATATAAACCTCACATTTATTCCATATTATTTGCTACATCATTTATCTTAATTTTTTTCTTCCTCACATTTCTTCCTCTTCCTGTCGATCGTTGTATTTATAAAAATCAATCTCCCACGTATACCTTACCAAACCACCACTTCCATCTACACTAAAAACCGCTATTTGAGTCCATTTTCCTTTCCTTCCACACATTCCTTTTTTCATATACTTGAGTTAAGTAATCTCTTGATCTATATATTGAAAAATGCATTGGTTTGTATGGGGTTAACAAAGACATAATCGAGTTAAAGAAAAACATATATTTGTAATTCATTGTTATTAAATAAGTGTGCTATATTAATAGTTATTAATACTACATATATTTTATATTGTTAATAATAATAATAACAATGCAATAATAATAAAAATAAGATGCAATAATAATAAAGATAATAATAATAATAATAATATTAATATAATATAATAATATTAATAATGATATTTTTCTATGATAATAATATGATATGATAATAAATAATAATTTAATAATAATAATAATAATAATAATAATATAATAATTAATAATAATAATAATAATAAATAATAATAATAATAATAATAATATAATAATAATAATAATAATATAATAATAATAATAATAATAATAATAATAATAATAATAATAATAATAATAATAATATACCCTTGAATTTTCTAGCTAACCAACAACCATGAGAGTAATGAATTAGTCACCAAGAGTTCTTTATCAAACTACCACTTGAGCACTCTTTTTGATCATGAAACATAATCATTTTACCAAAATGATTAAAATCAATAATCAAAAACCACAAAATATGACCTATTCATTTAATATAGTAGTAATTAATAGATCACTCACACCTCTTCCTCTGTATAAACCTCACATTTATTCCATATTATTTTCTACATCATTTATCTTAATTTTTTTCTTCCTCACATTTCTTCCTCTTCCTGTCGATCGTTGTATTTATAAAAATCAATCTCCCACGTATACCTTACCAAACCACCACTTCCATCTACACTAAAACCGCTATTTGAGTCCATTTCCTTTCCTTCCACACATTCCTTTTTCATATACTTGAGTTAAGTAATCTCTTGATCTATATATTGAAAAATGCATTGGTATATGGGGGTTAACAAAGACATAATCGAGTTAAAGAAAAACATATATTTGTAATTCATTGTTATTAAATAAGTGTGTTATATTAATAGTTATTATAATAATACATATATTTATATTAATAATAATAATAATAACAATAATAATAATAATAATATTAATAATAATAATAATAATAATAATATAATAATAATAATATATAATAATAATAATAATAATGATGATGATGATGATATATGACCGACGAACGACAATGGACTATAACCAGTACTAAACCACATTGGAGGCACTAATAGATAACATGAAGAGGAGCCGTTGATGAGCATGCAAAGACTGTTAGCAAGGAAAAACAAGAAGAAAACTACATTCTCTGCCATCAACTACAATCTTCACACCAAGAAAAAACAATAACAAGAAGCCACCTCTCACAAGTCATGCTTCAACCCATCTTCCCAACATTAAAACAACCTTCATGAATACAAACCCACATTTATTACTCCAACATCAACCCCTTGCAAGCGCAAACAATTATCAACCTCTTCATCACCTCTCCAACATGCAAAACTCATTACCATCAACAGTATACACCCATCAATGACTACATCTGCAACCACACACACCAACGCCGCATTACTCTACCACATTCTTTCTCATCAAGTTGTACCAAACTCATCACCCTATGACCTCTACACACACAGTTGCACTCTCAAGCTATAACCAATTGCAATATCTTATCTACAACCCCTATACCGCAAGACACAACCAATGCACCGCACTGCTATACCTATACCCAACTAGTGCCACCACATTCTTCTTCTGGTGTCACCACAAGTTCCATTTCTAAGGAGACAATCAAGTCAAGTCCAAAGTTGAAATGGTGGGGTCAAAGCTGGGGGTGGTGGCTATGGATTTCTCAAAGCTCAAGTGCAAGTGATGAAGTGAATGAGTTGGTGAGGGACTCCAAAAGAAGAACTTCCACTTCAGACTCGGAGTGGCGATTGGTTCAAGATGTTTCCCTGATTCATGCCCGGTTGGGAGAATCAGATTTCTCGTGTATGTTTCAATATATGGACCCAGAGCTCCTTGCTTTGCAGAATCTCCATGAAATGGTATAACTGGTGACACATATGGATGTACATCTCAATAAAGATGATGGCTTTTGCTGTGCAAAATGTGAATAAAATCCTTTCCACCAAGTCAGCAACATAGGAACATTTGCCAACCGCATGTCAAAAATTCTTATGTTGACTTTTGGATGGCAAGTTAATGATGGACCTTAGACATAAATCCTAGATTACAGAGCGAACGCCAGTTGGGGAACCAGCATTGTGACAGAGCAAACCAGTGTCGGGAATAGCAGTTGGACGAGGCAAAATCCTGATTTGGTCCAAATTGGCGAGTTCGGGAGAAAGACCACCATGCATGCACAATATTTTATCATCTATAAGTGCTGCCACAGGAAGGCAGTTAAAAGAGTCCGTAAAGGCTTTCCAAAGCCTCACATTAAACCTTCGCTTACATTCATCGTAAAATCCATATATCCTATTAATGGAAGCGCATTCGTGATTTCCCCTCAAAAGAAAAAAGTTTTCAGGATACTTGATTTATAAGCAAGTAAAAGACATATGGTTTCTAAGCTTTGCTTCCCGCGATCATCGACATAATCCCTAAAAAGAGATAATTAGCTTTAGGAGGCAAACCCCCATACTCAAATAGCCTTATGAATGTCACCTGAATATTTAAAATAGTACATTCAAGATAAATGATATTTAAATATATTTTTAAACATAAATACATATGGCCTCCACAATCTCTCTTTTTTATATTCATATTTTTATTTAATTTATTCTCTCTTAATATTTTTTTCATTATTTTTATTTTAGTAATAATATAATAATAATAATAATAATAATATAATAATAATAATAATAATAATAATAATAATAATAATATACCCCTTGAATTTTCTAGCTAACCAACAAGCATGATAGTAATGACTTACTCACCAAGAGTTCCTTATCAAACTACCACTTTGAGAACTCTTTTTGATCAATGAAACCAAAGAATCATTTTACCAAAATGATTAAAACCAATAGTCAAAACCACAAAATACGACCTATCTCATTTGTTTTGTCCATTTGCTTCTATTGATCAATATGCAAAAGTTATCACATGACAGGGTAAATTAAACCAAATTATCACGTGACATGCAAAAGTTATCAATATGCAAAATAGGACCTGCCATTTGCTTATATTGTTTTGTCCATTTGCCTCATTTAATACAAGTTATCTCATTTGTTGATCTCTTTGTTTAATTAAATTAAACCATACCAAAAAAATATATAATACAAATTTTTGTTATAACATGAAAAAAGGTAAATGGCGAAATAATTGACTTTAAGTGATTATTGAATATTAGTTAAAGACAGTTTATTTGAGAAAACTCAAATTTGAATCTTGGTTGAAAAAATTCTTAGTTTAATTTTTCTTACCTTAAAACCGAATTTTTAATTACTAGAGTGTATTCTCTCAAGAAATAGAGACTTAAAAAAAAAATATGAAAAGTCTAATAATCAAGTTTTTATTTTCACACAAAAAAATTAGGAGTTGTTTACGCAAGTCACATTTATATTCTTCTGTAATTATTAAATTACTTTTTCTGAAATCCAATTCATTGCATTTGCATGGAGTAGAATAGTAATAACATTAACGGAAAAAATTCCTGAAGAGCTGTGTTATTTAAAGAACATTATTAGTATGGATTTTTAAGACCCAAATTTTAATAGCAACTAATTTTTCAAATTGATAATATTTGTTTTCATATAGGTAGAATAAGTGTTTTGCAGATTTACTAAAAAATTTAATATGATAATGGCATTTTGGTGTTGTTTTCATATGACAATGCATGTAAAACATCTCTTTCTTTTTTTTTTTTAAGGTTTGTCATAAGTCCAAAATAAAATGATCTATTGTCATGGTCATTAATAATTTTTATAATATTCATTGTTATTATATAATAATAATAATATATAATTAACCAATTTTTATCAATTTTTGTTTTCTCTTTCTATTTGAAACTCACATATAGTAAAAAAAAAATTGAGAGTTACCATAATCTATCCCTTGAGTTTCCTACTCATCAAGGTAATTAAACCTTTGAAAATAAAGTAGTAATTAATAGATCACTCACCCCTCTTCCTCTATACAAACCTCACATTTCTTCCATATTCTTTGCTACATCACTTTTCTTCTTAATGTTTTACTTCCTCACACTTCTTCCTCTTCCTGTCGATCCTTGTATTCATAGGAATGAATCTACCACATATACCTTACCAAACCACCACTTCCATCTACACTAAAAACCTCTATTTCACTCCATTTTCCTTTCCTTCCATACATTTCTTTTTTCATATACTTGAGTTAAGTAATCTCTTGATCTATATATTGAAAAATGCATTGGTATATGGTGTTAATAATCCATGTCAATTACATGATGAATGACCAAAGGTGGAAGTGTACCTGTGGGAATTGCCATTGATGAAATCCTAGGATGATGATGATAGAGCCAATGGGTTGGGTGATCTTCCTCAGCAAAACACCCTGAAGACCTTGCTCTCTTGATGGGGATAGAGAGAACCAGAGAGTTTTCTCCTTTAGGATTTTTGAACTGAATAGTCTTGTTGTGTTTGCCTTGGGGACCATTACCCCTATATATAACTATTATTAGTTATATCCCAAATTGCAGTTATTTCCAATTCAGCCCCTCATTAAATTAGAAACTGTCTGGTATCTACACTATTAATTTTCATAACTATTATGCTCTTTAGCCATAAACTATTATATATTATTTGACCCCTAGTTTATTGGCTAATTATATAATGACCCTAAACACACTTTATTAATTAATTAGATATGTGACCCATAAATCTTACAATCTCCCACTGGTCACACATGTATCCTTAGGAGTGTGTTAGACTTTTATGACGTCAAAAATGTCATTATAATTACCTTGAGTATAATCCAAATTGTCCCGTCCATTAATCATATCAGCACATGGAACCAAAGAGGCTTTCGTCATAATAAGCATAACTAAACCCATCAATGATCACCCGTACTGACACAACTAAATGACATAGACCCATTATGAAAAGTGTAGCATGAAAATTACATGAAGTTGGTCAATGCATGTCAATTTTCAACTGGTCCTACTTTATCGAATGAGATCATACCATAACTTAAATGTACAAAGTAACCAAAAACTGAATACTTTAAACTTTATTTATGATCAGAAAGTCCAAATACAATGTATTTGTACTTTACAATTAAACATAGAACATGAATTACATAATGGACGAAACTCCCACTAAAATCAAGATTCCCTCAAACTGTAGCACACCCATGTGAGCAGTATGCTCATGAAAGACCTTGGGTGGTAGACCTTTAGTGAGTGGATCCACAATCATGGAGTTTGTTCTTAAGTGTTCTATGGATATCTGTCCACTCTGTACCTTCTCTTTAAACAACTAGGAACTTAATGTCAATGTGCTTTGACTTGGTTGAGCTCCTATTATTGTTAGAATACAAGACTGCTGATCTATTGTCACAATACAACTTGAGTGGTCTTTCAATCCCTTCAACTATTTGCAGCCCCGTGACAAAATTTCTCAGCCAAATGCCCTGGTCAGATGCCTCATGAATTGCTATGAATTATGCTGCCATGGTTGATGAAGCAGTAAGACCTTGCTTGGCACTATGCCAAGAAACTGCTCCACCAGCTAACAGAAAGACATAGCATGAAGTTGATCTTAAGCTGTCTTGGCATCCCGCAAAATCCGAGTCAAAGTACCCAGTGATCTCTAACTGGTCTGACCTCCTATATGTGAGCATGTAGTTTCTTGTTCTCTTCAAATATCTCATGACCCTCTTGGCTGCTTTCCAATGGTCAAGACCTGGATTGCTTAAATATCTGCCTAAAATCCCTACTATGAATGCTATGTCTGGACGCGTACATACTTGGGCATACATAAGACTCCCTACAGCTGAAGCATAAGGGATCTTTTGCATTTCTTGAATTTCCAAACTTCCCTTAGGGCAATGTTTGAGACTAAACTTGTCTCCCTTAGCAACTGGGGTGTCCCCTGGTTTGCAATCCTGTAACCCCAAACCTTTTGAGAACCTTATCGATATAGCTCTTTTGTGACAATCCAAGAATACCTCGAGATCTGTCTCGGTGTATCTGAATTACTAATACAAAAGAGGCGTCACCAAGATCTTTCATCTCAAAATGCTTTGATAGAAATTTCTTAGTTTCGTGCAACATGCCTATATCGTTAGTGGCAAGCAGTATGTCATCAACATACAAGACCAGGAAAATATGTCTGCTCCCACTGAACTTATGATACACACAATCATCAACTGTATTCATCTCAAAACCAAATGAGAGAATTACTTGATGAAATTTATGGTACCATTGACGAGAAGCTTGTTTTTAGCCCATAAATGGATTTTCTTAGTTTGCACACCATATTCTTTGGGTCTCCCAACACAAAGTTTTTCTGACTGCACCATATAGATCGTCTCATCAATGTCGCCATTGAGAAAAGCTGTTTTTACATCCATTTGATGAAGCTCCAAATTAAAGTGAGCAACAAGAGCCATGATTATTCTTAAAGAGTCCTTCGATGAAACCAGAGAGAAAGTCTCTTTATAATCAATCCCTTCCTTTTGAGTATAACCCTTTGCTACAAGACGTGCCTTATATCTTTCCACATTACCATTGGAATCCCGCTTGGTTTTAAAAATCCATTTGCAACCAATGGGTTTCACTCCTTCAGGTAATGGGATAAGTTCCCAAACTGAATTGTCTTGCATGGACTTGTACTCCTCATTCATTGCTTCGATCCACTTATCTGAACGAGAATCTTGCATGGCTTGATGAAAGTTGACCGGGTCGTCTTCCGTCATGCCAACATTTTCCTCTACATCATTGATAAATACTACATAATCATCTGAAATAGCATTTTTCCTTTCTCTAGTGGATCTCCGCAATGGAGCTGGCTCTTGAGGCACTTGTTCTTGAGGATCTTGAATTTGATCTGGATTTTGTTCTTCCTGAACAACCAGATCATCTTGAGTTTGTTCAATAATGGGAAAGTCAATTGGTGGAAGAATCAGTTCTGGAATTGTTACCGATTCTTCCTCAAAGACAAAATCTTTAACCTTAATCTTCCCCCCAAACTCAATATCCTCAAAGAACGTTGCCGTTCTCGTCTCAAAAATTGTTCTCAAATTAGGATCATAAAATTTATAGCCCCTTGATTTTTCTGAGTACCCTATAAAATAGCTGCTAATTGTTCGGGGTTCAAATTTCTTTTCATTCGGCCTATAAGGCCTTGCCTCAGCTGGACATCCCCAAACATGAAAGTGCTTCAGGCTAGGCTTACGCCCAATCCAAAGCTCATAAGGTGTTTTAGTCGCTGCCTTAGTTGGTACTCTATTAAGAATGTATGCTGCTGTTTTTAATGCCTCTCCCCAGAGTGACTCTGGCAAGGTGGAATGACAAATCATACTCCTTACCATATCCTTAAGAGTCATGTTTCGTCTTTCAGCTACACCATTCATGTTGGGTGACCCCGACATAGTGTATTGTGGGACGATTCCACATTCCTCTAGGTATTTGGCAAATGGTCCCGGACGTTGTTCACCTGAAACGTCATATCTGCCGTAGTATTCACCACCACAATCAGATTTGACCTTTTTAATTCTCTTATTAAGTTGATTCTCAACTTCTGCCTTAAAGGATTTGAACACGTCTATTGATTGGGACTTTTCATGAATTAGGTAAAGGTAGGCATATCTAGAATAATCGTCTATGAATGATATAAAATATTGTTGACCATTCCAAGAAGGAGTTGGAAATGGCCCACAGATGTCCGTATGTATCAATTCTAAGACGTCTGTAGCTCTATATGCGCCTAATTTCTTATCTTTAGTCTGTTTTCTTTTAATGCATGCTACACAAACGTTAAAGTCTGTGAAGTCAATGGAATCTAAAATTCCATCTGACACAAGTCGTTCAACTCTATTTTTAGAGATGTGACCTAGACGCTTGTGCCAAAGCACTCCTGAATTGAAATTGTCAATTTTTCGCTTAGTACCACGTGATTCCACACTCAAGGTTTATTATAGTTAGCCACAGTTTCCAACAAATAAAGATTATCATAACCAGAAAGTAAACCGGTTCCAACAACATTCGAATTTAAAGACAAAGTAAATTCTTTATTCCCGAATGAACAATAATATCCTGATTTGTCCAAATAAGAAATAGAGACCAAATTCCGTCTAAATGACGGTACAACAAAAGTGTCTTATAAAATCAAATAATGACCGGAACTTAATAATAATCTAAATTTTCCTATGGCTTCAACTTCTACCTTCTTCCCATCTCCTACATAGATGCATCTTTCAGTATCACTAGGCTTTCGGAAGTTCAGGCAACCCTGCATTGAAACACTGATGTTAGTAGTTGCACCAGAGTCTAACCACCAAGTGTTTCCAGGTACTGAAGCTAAATTAACCTCAGAACAGACCAAAGACAGAATCATACCTTTCTTAACACGCCAAGCGTGATATTTGGCACAATCCTTCTTCACGTGTCCAGAACTCCTGCAGAAGAAGCAGTTGTTATCCTTAGTCTGCTTCTTTTGTTCTGGACCCTTAGCAGCAGCTTTGTTCTTGGGCTCCTCAATTCTTTTCCTTTTGCCCTTGTCTTTAGAGATGCTAGTAAAGTGAGCACTTTCAGTCCTATCTTGCTTCAGCCTGTCCTCTTCTTGCACACATAATGAAATGAGCTCATTAAGAGTCCATTTCTCCTTTTGACAATTATAAGTCACCTTAAACTGACTGAATTGCGAAGGAAGAGACAACAATACTAAATGAATGAGTAAGTCATCTAACAACTCAAGCTTTAGACCTTTAAGCTTAGAAGCAATGTTGGACATCTTCATAATGTGCTCTCTTATATTTCCCTTGCCTTGATACTTCATGGAAATTAAATTCTGAAGCAAAGAACTTGTTTTCAGCCTTATCACTTTTTACAAAGCGTTTTTCCATCTCAACAAGGAAATTTTTAGCTGTATCTATCTCATCCGAGACAGCACCTCTAAAGACCTCGGAATGCCACGCTTTAATGATCATAAGACTTATGCGATTTGAGCGATCCCATTTCTCATACTCTAATTTTTCTTCAGAAGAACTAGAGTCCTTAGGGAGTAGAGGGTCGATCAATTCTTAATGCAAGGTCTAGATCCATGCAGCCAAGAACAATCAGAATGTTCTCTTCCCATTCCTTAAAATTTGTCCCATTAAGGACAGGAATAGAACTCAAATTTGCAGATATGGAAGCAACCGATGCTGTGAATTAGATAAAGAACGAAACTTAGAAACTCACATTATAGGAAAATAAAAATAAATCATAAATAAATAATACATATGTTCAAATCATGGAATTTAATCTCTCT